>JAQMYJ010000013.1:17752661-17775811 GCA_030014305.1 Clarias laeviceps | reverse complement strand
TGTTGACTCTTTTAGTGTTCATACAAATATTTACACATTAAGTTTACTGAAAGTAAAAACAGTTGAAAGTCAGAGGAGTATAGTTTTTGCTGAGTATATATATGTAAATAAAATATATTTTTTTCTCTGTACATTGGTCAGAACTCGCTGACGTTTTTTACATTGAATAATTTTCTGTATGTCTGTATGTCTGTCTAGTCAGATTGTGTCACAGCATCACGCAAATTCGACTTAACAGAATTTAATATAACTTTGCCAGTCCTTAGGTATATGCCTGAGGTTAAATATGAACCATAAATAAAATCAAAATGTTGAGTAGAAATGAAGTTATTGAAGCAGTTTTGTGCCAGATTACGTCACAGCAGCCAGCGCTTTTTTGGAAGAATATATCGCTTTTTCCTTCGAGATGGCCGTGCCTATGCGCATCACTAAAGAGAACTAATCAACGCAATAGTTTACCATAAATACACAGAGTATGCAGAAGACACAGAAACTACCGTAATGCATCTATAAGGCTTCCAAATCCTCACGAAACACAAAGGAATTCCTTCAAAGTGGAATGGACAGATCAATGTATGTTTATTCTTCCTGCAGGAAGTTTAAAACCAGTTTGTCTCATATGTTTCAATACCGTGGGGTTAATAACAAGCAGTAATGTGAAGCGCCACCATGAGATAAAACACGGGTCGTTAGAGCAAACACATCCACAGCAGTCTGAGGTGAGGGCGTGTACTGTATAATACCTGAACTGAGAGCCTGGTGTTATGTGCTAAAATCAAGATGTTGAGTAAAAGTGATTTTACAGTCATGTGCAGGATTTAATAATTAAACAGTTTAATTATTAAGTTTAAAAATTAAGTTCACAATTTAATAATTAAACACTTTGGCTGACAACGGAAGATATTCAATCATACAGAATGTGATTTCATTGTATTAATAAGTTAGAAAGAGAGTTCTGCTGTACAGAAAGACAGACAGACATGTATGTAGACTTCAAACTGAAATAGTATTATTATTATTAATAATAATAATAATAATAATAATAATAATAATAATAATAATAATAATAATATCTCTGATTATATTTAAGATCAGCAGATTATTTTTAGCTTTAATCTTTGAACTCTTTCTACAAACTCTTTAACCGTCAACAGCGCATACTGTCGCTAGTAAAATAGACACTAAAGCTGATATGCTACTGTAACTTAAAAAGATAGTCTTGACAGCTGCTTTAAACTCAGAGCTGAATGCACATCTTAAAAAAAAAAGAAAAAAACAGAAATAGTTTTTATTCTCACAACAAAACTGAAATTCTTGTTCTGTTCTTTTACAGCTACACAAATGATGATATGAATATTACTAATATTCTAGTTGCATCCATCATTCAGATTTACACACAGATTTGTAAGGAAGCATGAAGTCTAACTGAATTCAATCAATGTGTGTGTGTGTGTGTGTGTGTGTGTGGTTTGTGATTAGCCTATTATATTAGCAAGCTTGATTATTAAATTCACATGGGGATAATCTTGTTGTACCCCTCTAGTCACTGCCACCATCCCACCCCTTCTCTCAGCCTCCGTCCCACCATTTACATTGCCTGATCTCTGTGGCCTGAATAAATACAATATCACTATATATATATATATATATATATATATAGAGAGAGAGAGAGAGAGAGAGAGAGAGAGAGAGAGAACATCAACTTATACAAGGATTGTTTCTCAGATACATACGAAGCATAAATACCGAATTTTATATCCAGTATGGAATGAGTCCGTAATTCTCAAAAGCAAAGCAAATTTGTTTACTTACTGTTCATGCCAGAAAAGAACACAGTAGATGCCAGGAAAAAAAAAAGTAATTTCTATGTATATTTACATCCAGCAAAGAAACAAGATGAGAATCCAAAGCGACTGCGAGCTCCAGTCAGGTCCGAGTTGCATCACAGTGTTTGACGTTGTCCTTCTTAGCAACCAGGACGTCCAGGAAAACAAGTGATGCAGTCCATGGGAACTCGCGAGACACAGAGAAAACACTTGTTTGTGTTTACCCTGACGATATCACTTCCTGTTTTCACACGAGAGCTCATGGACTTTATCTCAGTTTCGTTATTGAATTAATCAGTCGTCCACTCTGAGCAGCACTCCTCCTCCCTGAAACGCATTCAGCATGTTTATATGGAGATGCTATATTTAGCACAATTCATTGGTTGCTGTTGTATTTTTATTTAGTTGAAGTTTAGTAGGCGGCACGGTGGTGTAGTGGTTAGCACTGTTGCCTTGCACCTCTAGGGTCTGGGTTCGATTTCCACCCAGGTTCGATTCCCGTCTCTGTGTGCATGGAGTTTGCATGTTCTCCCCGTGCTTGGTGAGTTTCCTCCTATAGTTCAAAGTTATGCAGGTTAGGCTAATTGACGTTCCCAAATTGCCCCATAGTGTGTGAATGAGTTGGTACAGTATGTGTGTTGCCCTGTGATGGATTGGCACCCTGCCCTGGGTGTATCGCCTTGTGCCCTGAGTCTCCAGGCCCCCACAACATTGTATACAAGATAAAGCGGCAAAAGAATTATATTTACTGCTGTTCCTTTAAAATGCAAAAAAATAAACATTTTAGATTGATAATTTAATTAAAAAAATTTCTTTGTCTGAATTTGAAAAATACATCTCAATAATATAGATGTAGCGTGCAAAATAATTTTTACTTTTCTAATTTGACAAATGGCAACTTTTGAGAATGTTTTTTTTTTTTTACTTTTTCTTCAAATTTGGTCATTTCAAGCACATAAGGTACTGAAGTACAGTGGAACCTTGGATTGCGAGGACGCGTGCTTGTATATCAAAACACATATATCAAAGTGAATTTCCCCCATAAGAAATAATGGAAACCATGAAAATATTAAAAATACCTGAAAATATTCATATAAAAAAAATTTTGTTTGGTTGATAGATTGATTGATTGGTAAGTTGGTTGGTTGGTTGATTAATTGATTGATTGGTTGGTTGGTTGGTTGATTGATTGATTGATTAATTGATTTGTTGATTGATTGATTAATTGATTGGTTGGTTGACTCAAAACAGGAAAATTATCTGGCTGTGCTGAGCGCTGGGTAATTTAGACTGAGATGTTGGAGGAGTAAAGAGGCATTGCTATAAATGACTGACAGGAAGTCCATCCAAAATAAACAAGCATTCTGGACCAAAGCACAGGTTTTCTCATCCGTGTAATTGCTCATGTCATGGCTTAAACTTTGTTTTTTGATCATGTTCTACATATTTTTGTACTAGTAATTAATAATAATGAATCATTATAAAGTCATCGCTAGTCAGATATTATTGTGTAATTACAGTCTGTTTCTTGACTGAATCCAGAAATAAAATTGAAACAAAAAAAAAATCTTATTTTCCAGAGGCTATAAATGGACACCGTTCAAGTTATAAATCGGGCACTGGCGGATCGTGGGAACGTGCACTGATGTCTGTCTGTATCCAGGCCGGCGATCTGGAAGACGCTACTTGATTTTGTCAACTCAGACAGTGACAGTGAAACGTCTGTTCTGGCAAAAGCATGCTGTGTGTTTACACGAGAGGTCAGATTCAGGAGTGCTGTAGGAGAGGTTTATCTTTATCTGAGTAGTGTTTCACTGCACATACGGCATGAGAAATAAGCCCAAGGTCAACATTTTATACACAAACAGTAAAAACAATCGCTTTATCATCAGCAAACAAACAGACTGTGACAACAGGGCTGATCTGCTCTTATAGAAAAAAAAAACCCTGTATGAACTAAATAAAAAATTAATTAGAAACTGAGAATGAGCAAATAACTATTAAATAAAAGTGGATACTGTACAGACATACTGAGCCACTATTGATCAACTTACAGTTATTGACAAAGTCTGCTTTCGCTTGTAATCATTTGTCATTTATTTCATTCAGTGTAAAGAGTAGTGTGTGAAGAATTCACTTATCACCAAAATTTTATTTTATTTTTTTGATTCATTTGGGGCGGCACAGTGGCTTAGTGGTTAGCCTGTTGCCTTGCGCCTCCAGGGTCCGGGTTTGATTCCTGGCCAGGTTTGATTCCCACCTCTTTGGATGTTCTCCCCGTGCTTGGTGGGTTTCCTCCGGGTACTCCAGTTTCCTCCCACAGTCCAAAGACTGATTAGACTAATTGGCATAGGATAAAGTGGTATAGATAATGAGTGAGTGAGTGAATTTATTTGTAATTTATATACATTATGTTTGCATCTGATGGAAAATACTGCAGTTCCTCTATGATCCTACATGTGGTGCTCTAAACTATTTACACAATTTCTTGCAAAATTTTAATTCTTAAGGAGAAAATTCATAAAGGAAGGCATTTACATGCCGATGTTCCGCTGCATTAACCGCCGAGCAAGTAAAATGTGCTTAAAAAATAAGAGATTTTATTTAATTCCTGTTCAAAGAAACAAATAAAGAGAGATGAGATTCCTTTAAACTCTTCATTATATTTAAATTCTTTATTTTTAGTCATTTAAAAATCATAAAATTGATTGAAAAAATAAATCTCTAATAAAATTATATATAAAATATAAATAAAAAATAATTAATTTAAATATAAAAAATTGTTTTTGATTTTTTTTGTTTTGTTTTTTCAACATAAAATATTAAAAGTACTTTATCAGCACATTTCGTGATGGCTAAGGTAATTAAACTTTCCTTAAAACTAATATGCGGCACTGTTTCTCTTGTAATTTCCCTCTGCAGCCACCAGAAGGCGCTGTCCATCAATGGAGCCATGTGAAGCTGAGATTAAGTTCAAGTTATAAACAAAAAGCTAATAATCTAATAATAATAATAGTAATAATAATGATAGTAACAATAATAAATAGTCATTTGTACGTGTCACATGAATATACACTTTATTCTGTCACTGTGGTTCGTTTTAAAGGACACCATTAAATACAGAAGGCACTTTACAAAAAGTTAAATTACAGACGTGTTATAAACATATAACTTAATGATTAAAAAATAAAACAAGCAAACAAACAAAAAAAATCAGAGAAAAATAAGAACCGAAGGCTGTCGGTGACCTCGGCAGCCGCATACAGTACGTCTCAGTAATATCTAAATATCTGTAAATCTAAGTACAGTATAAACAAGTTATTAGTATAATGCCCCTACTGTTTATTTATTTATTTATTTATTTATTCATAATACATGTTTAGTCATTTAGAATAGAGAAATCATTCAAAGATAGATGATTTGTGTCACGAGTTAGTGGTTTGATTCGTTTCTTTCAGGCTTTTGTGGTTTCTGCATTGAGGACGTCGTGGTAGAGCTCGAGGAGACGGTTCGCCTCTCTCTGACCAGACAGCAAAGCACCATGGGTAGTGGAATAGTATTTCCTGTGTGTGGCCTCGCCGGCAAACAGCACCTGCAACGGCTGTTACAGAGAAACAAACAAACAAAGAAACAAACAGTGTTAATGCTAACTCAAGCATGATTGAGTCGGACTTGTGGCCGCGGTACTGTCAATCAGAACGCAGCAATTAACATTCAAGCATGGTATTAAAGGGATTAACTTCAATTAGATGTTTCCAACAAAGAGATTCTACTCTGTAACGTTTCGACGGCTCTAGTTGAGGGATTGCCACAGAGGACCGTTTGATCCACTTAACTTTTCCCCAGATGCCCTTCCTGATGCATTTTATCCAGGCTTGGGTTTGGGCACTGGGTGGAAATCGAACCCAGACCTTTCCACATGGCAACCTACCACTGAGCCACCATATTTCAGGGGGCGGAGCTATCATACTTGCGATGTTCGGACTTATCCGAGCGCTAATAATTCCTGAGTGATGGTGCAATAACTTCAAACTTTTTATGTTTTTTCAGATACAGAAGCTCAGCTTCATGTTAATTCCCAAGCTTGCGGTTGCTATGGTAACACTGCAATAGCTTTCAGCTGTTTGTTAAATATATCGCTAAGAATATGACCAAAGCGGTGCTGGAAAACCAGGTGGGTAAAGAAAGTGTAAAGAGATGAGACGAGTTTATACGGAGTTTGTTACATCGTGCGGACGGTTCAGTCTCTCACGTCAGTGTTTCTTTACTCGAGCAGAAGATGTTGTGGCCGAACTGCGGCGGTTATTTTCAGCAGCGGAGGAACCGATTTCTGTTTGAACCTCTCATTTTCCCGGAGGCGCAGGCTGTTCTTTCAAACCTGCAATTGCTCGGTAGCGCTCGAGCTTATCTGTGCGAGGATGGGAGAGAAAAAAAAAACAAGAGCGAGACGCGCTTTAACGCAGGTCACCGCCAGAACACTCCTGTCTGCAACCGCGGAATGCCAGGAGCGAAAAATGGGTTGTGCTGGATAGTTAAATGAGGTTTAACGTGCATGGGGGATTCATTCTCGAAGAGTCAAAGAGACTGGAAGGGATGTTTATGCAGGAAAAACACTAACATAGGAGCAGTGTTTGGTGGCGTGAATGTCATCTTTAATTGCTGAACGAATATTTGATACACAACGGTCATAATTTATTTATAAACAACAATTTAAAAAATCCCTTTATTTTCTTATCAAACAACAGGTAACAGTTTTGAAGCAACTTTCAGGATTCTTTCAAACAACAGAATCATTTCTTAGCATTTTTCTATGCGGAGGCACGGTGTTAGAGAGGTCTTCCCGTGACTCACCGGAGCCTTGGAGCTCTTCGTGTAGGGCAGGGGTTCAGTCAGTCGCTCGACGTCTCCCCCGCTGGATCCCACACGGGTGAACGAGTACGAGCCCCTGATGTAGGGGTTACTGCCCCACGACGAGCGCAAGATCCGTCGTGGCTTTGGAATGTTCTGGTTCCCTGCGAGGAGCAACAAAGGAACAGTTAACATCAGCTGATCATGCTAAAGGCTTCACCGAACGAGAAAGAGTGTTAAGTTATGTAAAGGTTGCTATGGCGATCTGGCAGGAAGGCACTTCGGTTTGACCAGACGCCAGGACAGGAGCGAGGAAAGAACCACATCGATCAGGAATGGACAGAAGGGGGATCTCGAGAGTGTGTGTGTGTGTGGGTATTGATTTATTTATGGTATCTCTGTATTGGCAAGGTATTTACTTTAAACAAACAATTACTTGATTTTCAAGTCTGAGAAATGCTGTCTGCTTTGGAAGTCACCTGACGACTGCCTCAATGCGGTTGACAGAAGGAGTCATTAAAGTGACTCCACGCCTATACTCTGAACATCGAGTACCGACAGCTAGACTTCTATTTTCGCTAGTAAATACAGCAGCTTGTGAAGGTGATTACATAATGCACATACACTCACACTCACAGGTAAACAGGACCACTGGAGTAGCACTGAATGAACTCGCTATTCTCTGGTGACTCACCAGGCAGAAATGGTGCGTAATGATAAACAAAGCATGACCAGAGCGAACTGGGTGGAAATGCTGTGCGATGAGTCAGGATGGGTTTTCAGGATAATGAGTAATCGTGGGCAATTGCACCCTGTAGCATGTCCGCGTCCTGTTAGAACCTGAAGACGTGTATCCGTGTAAGACAGGCGTCATTTGCAACTTCAAGTTAATTTTACGTCTTTACTTTACACTTGAACGTCCAATAACAGAATTGGTGAATCAAAGCCCCGCCCCTTCCCTTATTACCTGTGAACTTGCGGAGCAGCTCGGTGCACATCTCCGCCACAGTTTCATCATCGCAGCGCTCCATGAGCAGCGCCTCATCTCCGCAGATCCACCCGCTCAGCATGTGACCGTAGCGCTCGGGCGGGTAAAGCACGTCGAAGCTGCAGATTTTCCGATACCAGAGCTCTTCCGGGTAAGCTAGGCTCTCCAGGTGTGCCTCGTCCTCCCAAACGAATTGGATGCTGTTGCACTCTGGGCTCCAGAAGGGCTCTGAGAACTCCAGGAAGATCTTATCCGTAGTGCTGATGCCCAGCTTCTGGATGGACAGGGCCTTGTCCAGGGGCAGGCTCGGCGAGAAGAGCGTCTCATGGGATTTCTTCAAGACGCCCAGCGAGGCCGTGACGATCACGTGATCGGCGAGGAAACACTCGCCGTCCTCGCACTCCACGCGCACCGGAGCCAGCCCGGGTCGCTGATCTTGGTTGTGGTCGGCTCGGTCGGCGTCGCCCTCGGCGTCCTGAGCGCTGTAGTTCCAGTGGATGCGACGGACGGGTTTACCGAGGTGCAGCACGCGGCTCGGAATGTCCTGAGCCAGCAGCTCCACCACTTTGATGAAGCCGCCGGGGATGACGTGGTGAGCGCCGGGGATCTCCGTCCACTCTCCAAACTCACTCAGGGACACTTCATCCATGCTGGCGGAGCTGCTCTCACAGCTTTCCACCTGAAACCACAACAACACGTTAACACCGTTTCCATAGTAACAGCTCATTGTATGCCAGATGCTTGATTAATAATGAACAGGTCAGAAAAAATTTTAATAGCAAAGTAAGAAATGCTTATGTAACACTTATGGAAGGATGTGTCAGAGGTAAGACTTTAAATGAAGGGCGTTCGAGTCAAAGCGGGACTTTTGATTGTGCAGAATGACAGAACTCCATTATTCCTCTATATAATCCCCGGCTACACTAATACACTCATCACAGTGTTTCACTAGTGCTTGGAGACCATCAGGGCTATTCATCAAAAGTCCCGGTTTGACTTGAACACCCTTCAGCGTTATTGTAACATCATTTTAATAAAAGCTGGGGTATGTTGCAACATGGACAGATTTGGACTGCGACTCGTGAAGCTGGACTCGGTTCAGCTCCACATAGGCGGATGTGATGTCATAAGAGTACAGATTGCTCTCTTGTGGCTTTTTTTTTTTTTTGTAAAATCACTGGTGTAGTCATTTCCTTTTTCTGTTCCCTTATTTATAATTCCACTTTGCTGTAAACCTGCAAGGACGCAATGTGCTGTGAGGACACAGGAGGACACAGGGGTGAGAAATGTTTAGGGTGATGTGTGCTGTTACTGAGACCCAGGAACAGAGTCATTTTAATAGCTCTAAAGATAGACAGATAGATAGATAGATAGATAGATAGATAGATAGATAGATAGATAGATAGATACGAAATAAACAGTAGACAAACACAACAAGATATAAAGAAGAAAAAGAGCATGAATGAGTGAGAGAGGGTGTGTGTGTGTGTGAGTGAGAGAGAGAGAGAGAGTCCTAAGTGTAACTCCCGATAGAAGGTCATAGTATTTTTTCTGCACATGTACACATGCCTTATCCAGTCTAAACCAGTTCAGACCACATTATACATTCAGAGTGAGAAGGAAATATGCAGGTCAGAGGTTCACTCTGGCTGTGTTAGTCAGAGACTGCTCTAGTTTAAGGAAGGCGGTGTGGATGAGTGATCAGTGAGTGATTAGTGACTGATCAGGTGAGAGAAGAACGGAAAGCGGACGTCAGTCTTCACGCCACCTTGAGGTACTGCTGCAGCATGGACAGCTTCAGCTTCTTGGTGCTGTCAGCGTCGTCGGGGTCCATCGTGATCTTTTTGCGCAGCAGATCGCGCGTGAAGATCCCCACGCTGTTTTTCGTCTCGGCGCCCACTGGCTTCCCGTTCTGGAAAAACTCCTGAGTCAGCTCGTAGACCTGAGAGAGAGAGATAAAAGAAAGGAATTATAAAATGTGCCATGGAACAAAGATAAAAATTAAGACAAATAGACAGACAGACAGGTTAGCAAAAAAGATTATAGCATGATGGATGAGTATGGTGGAAGTATAAAAGGAAGAACGCGGTGATGGTAAAAAGAAAAAATGATTTAGAGTGGCAGGGAGAGAAGATGAAGGGAAAGACAGACAACAAGTAAAGAGGAGGATAAGCAATGAGTAACAAACAAAATGTAAACATGAAGGATGGTGTAGAGAGCAGACAGAGAAGGAATGAAAGAAAGGAAGAAAGAAAGAAATGATTTAGGGTGGCAGGAAAGAAAAGTAAAAAGAAAGAGACATCAAGTAAAAATAAGGATAAACAAGGAGTAACAAAAAAGACAAACATGAAGGATGATGGAGAGAACAAATATAGAATAAAATGAAACAAAGGAAGGAGTAATGTTAGAAAAGAAAGAAAGAAAGAAAGAGAAAAGAACAGAGAGAGAGAGAGCAAAGAAACAAAAAGCCAAAGGTCAAAAAGAAAGAACAAAGAGAGAGAGATAAGATAACGGTTAGGACGGTGTTTGTGACATCATCGAGATTCAGTCCGAATCACACGCGGCCTTGGGGTCGCTAGCTGCGCGGATGGAATGCATTAGCGCATAGCGGTTTGTCTAAGCAGAACTTTCCTGTAAGGAAAAGTTGCTGAATTTAAATAAACGCCTGAGCCGAGACACACGCCAGAGAGAGAGGGGAACTGAAAGAGGAGATACGGCTCAGGAGAGGTTAGTGCCTCAGACAGTGAACTTTACTTATTAGCGCTGATAACGCTCTTCTGAAGCCGGCAGGAAAGCGCTTCTCACATAAGTCACGAGACCGACTGAGAAATGTGCTGAGTAAAGGAGCGACCCGTCCCACAACACACTCAGGACTCACTAAAGCTCGTAACACTGATCTGCGAAGCTGAATACTCACACACACAACCCACAAGCAACATCTGTCAAACAAAAACACCTGCGTTGTCAGCACAGTGTGTATCTCCACACATGCCTTACAGTGAGCAGCAACTTCCTGTGGATGTGTACTCTCTGTCTATCGCTCTCTCACACACACCAAGAGTACCGTCATGTTGCAACCTGCCATCGGAAATTGTCCGAATATTTATTTCACCAACACATCGTTCACCGTAGACGACCTGCCAAAACACACTAACACAGGGTTTCCCAAGAATTCATCAATTTGCCTCTGTTTTCTTCACCATAACTTGGACTCCATGGCCTGGAGTCAGAACCGTGAACTTGAACTTTGGATGCCATGTCACAGGACCTTGGACTCGATGGCTCGGGATTCTGAACTCTAAAGATTGTATCTCCTGACTCCAGTCACATTCTACAGCTTGAGACTCTTTACTTAGATCAGACTCTACAGCTTAAGACTTTTGACAACCTGCAGGCTTCTGAAGCCCGGAGTTTCTGTCTCGAGTCAAATTCTACAACACTGGACCCTAGACTTGAGTCAGATTTACAGCTTTTGAGACTTTTCAAATTGAGTCAGATTCTGTACTTGGGCCTTACTTCAAGTCAGACTCTACACCTTTGTATTCGAGTCAGATTCCACGACGCGACTCGAGTCAGACTCTGCAGTTTGGGCTTCGACTCTACACTTTTTCCTCCCACAGTACAACGAAATGCAGATTAGGCTAACTGGTGTTTTTTTGCCCTTAGTGTGTGAATGACTTTGTATTTGTGTGCCCTGCGGAGGATTGGCACCCTGTCCAGGTTATACCCTACCTTGTGCCCTAAGTATCCTGGGAAGGACAGGATAAAGCGGTATAGATGATGAGTGAGGATTTCTCACAGCCAGCAAGCGCTTCAGCGGACTACATGGGGCGATGAACTGCATGGGATTATAAACATAAAAACACAAAAATATGACTACTCGTTTATGGAAGTTGAAAAAAACGACCACTGAGGCCTCGTACCTCGTTGTACAAGTCACTGAACTCCTCCACCAGATCCTTGGGGATACGCTTGCCACTGTTGGTCTGGTAGTGGGCCACACCATTCTTGGCATACAGGCTGATGCGGCCCACGCTGCGCTCGTCCTCCGTGGTGTGCTCCAGGAGCCCACTATTCTCAGCCATGTGGTAGATGGGGTTCCCGTTAGCGCCATGAATCCAGGTAGCTCCTAGTTCCAAAGTAGCTTTACCTGCGCAAATGAAAATCAAATATATAGGGTATACACATAAGTAGTATGATTTTCTCGGGGTAACACTAGGATTTTTATTAAAGCAAGCTGTATATGAAGGGTCAATATAAGGCCCCACCGAATTGAACACTTTGCACTCGGCCTCCGATGCAGTCCAAGGCCTCTAGCACCGTGACATTGGTGAAGCCGTTCTCCAAGAGGGTTTGCGTGGCTGCCAGGCCGGCCAAGCCCGCACCGATAACTACTATTCGCGGTTGGTGATGCCTGCGTAAGCCGCTTCGGAGAGGATCATCTGTGCTGTCTGAAGATATTTCACAACTTTGCATGCCGTCCAAGCTCCTCTTCGAAATGACCTGCAGGGTGGAAAGGGTGGCATAATGCTTCAGAACAGATCTGATTCCTGTAATATTCTTTTAGTTGAAAGCATGGGAGTCAAAAAGAGTAAAAGCAGAAGCAAACTTTAAAACATTTCCACTATGCCTAAGACGTCTGTGTAATTTAGCAAATGTGGAGATGTTCAAGTGATGTCCTGCTGACTTTCTCATTTAGAAAACTGCAAGTCCCTGTTTATTCAAATGAAAAGCTCTTCACGTGTAAACACAGATCCCTGAATAAAGCAAGAGGCACCTGACAGAAGGCAGGCAGAGGAACGGGGATGTCGGAAGCCGAAAAAAAGAGCAGAGCTTCTAATTGTGTTATTGCAGGGGCCGCTCTGAAGGGTGCTATTATGTGATAGACTAAACAGAGCTCTGGGAATAAACTTCCCTTTCATTAGGAGTCTGTGTAAGTTTAAACCTTTCCTTCAAACATTGCGGACGGGGTGATGCATGGACCCAAAGGTACTCCATTAAGGCACACAGACCCCTGAGACAACTCTGGGAACATGTCGTTACAAGACGAAATAAGCCAGCAGGCAGCCAAGAGTAGTATAAAGGCCTGGGGGACTAAAGCAGCACCGACTCCAGAGCCAGCACAGAAAATGAGGTATAATCACAGGCTGAACACTGGGTATGTTGTAGTTAACATTAAAGGAATTTCATGTCTATACGCTTCCAAAAGTGCTTGGAACAAACTTAAAATTGATCTGTTATTGAAGACCAGCTTTTTTTGTTACAAGGAAAACAGTTGCACATGGGAACTGGTGTAAGGGTCAACCTGGTTAAAAAAGAAACGGGTATTTTTCCTCTGCAAGGCATTCTGTTACAGGGAACGACTTACAAAACAAATGAATCCCAGCAGCACTTGAAAAGCCGTGTCAGCGATCTAATCTTCCCAATGAGAACCAGACGTGACACAGAGGGAACATATGCACGACATCCGGGTCGCGTGCAGTTCCTGTGCACTCACTGCGCACGACAAATAGTGAGTTTGAGTGAACTTGAACTGTTCAGAGACCGCTGAAGATGTGGTTTAAAGTTCAGAGATACAGAACCGGGTGTTAGGGTATTTCACATCACGCAGACGGAGAAGAAACAAAAAATAAAACGACAGCAATAAAGAGAACAACTTTAAGCAAATGATGAAACCTCGCTTGCTGTCGCACTTCCTGTACGTACTGGCGTTATGAAACCGTAGAACAGGACTTGAAGCTGACTGAATCACAATCTCAGACGAGACAGTCAGTGTTCAGCATTTGTCTATTTATTCAAGCAGTAAAGTTCAAAAAAGTTAATATGCGTATATATAACGTATTGTAGTAACACAGTCATAATATCAGTAATATGTAAAAGCTACATGAGAACAAAATCTTTTCTTTTTTTTGCATGCATGAATTTTGAAACGTCATCTGATCATTTATAACGTCATCAAATATAAACAGGAGAAAAAACAAGAATCGATCAAAGCCGTCAGTTTAATATTGAATAATTTCATCCTCCTTGTAACATCTATGACAGTTCCAATTTCGCAAATGAGGAGGCGGAGTCTGGGTCGTATAAAAGTGTCGCCTAGACGCACAATGACGTTCATGCTTATACATCAGCAAGTTTGAGAAACTTGATTAAACAAGCAGATACAAGATATGAGGGGGAAAAATCGTTTTTCAAGTACTTTTTCATTTATATACTCTATGTCCGCGTTCGAGGTGGTAAAATGTTGCAGTTCCTCTATAATCCTACAGGTGGCATGCTCGAAATTATTCACACATTGACAGTCAGGACATCATCTCAAGTGGTACGAGCAAATATAGCAAAATCTGAATAACTAATTATATCAAATCACGATATTTATAAGATTGTGATACTTTTGGAATTCGGCACCGAAGGATCGTGATAATATCAAATCGGGAGGTCCCTGGTGATTCCCATCCCTAGTATACACTGACTCCTGAAACTCCTTTTTATCCATAATATGAAACTCATCCCACGTAAAGACTAAAAACCAAACATGACTCAACAAATATGTACTTCTGAAACTAGTGCACCACACTGGATGATCTGGAGTCAGCACTTCATCGCGCCGTCTTTATCTCAAGTCCAGTGTCAGCACGGTATTCCTGTGACTGGAAAACAACCAGGACGCATGCCTCAGTTCATGGATAGAGATTAAAGAGGCAGCTGGTCGACAGAGGGAGGAGCGCACGTGCGACGCGTGCTTCATCACGACCTAGAAACGCCAACCTACATCCTACATAGAGTGTTTATCTTTCCAGAGGCTATCTCTCATGGACTTTCCACCTCACTCCAAGGCACTTCCAAGAAAAGCTTTCTTGACTATGACAAGTAATGCCCATTTCTTTGCTTGTTTTTCTATTTTGATTGGTCAGGTGTTGATTAATTTTCCGGTGTTGTTTCTATAGCAACAGCTCATTCTCAAGGACTTCCATCGGACTTCTCAGGGACAATTAATTAACAAGCCATAACTTACAATCACAGATACAGTAAAGTTTTCTACAGGAAGATGTTCGGTTAAAATGATAAAATTCTCTCTTATGGTACAAATGTTTAAAGTGTAAACATAACTTTGAAAAATGAAACATGTATGCTAAGTGTTAACTAGCTAACGACGGACAAAAAAAAACCTATAAAGGTAGCACTCTGCTGTGAGCTTTTTCATCCAGACAAAGTGACAACGAAAAAACATGGCGCAAAACATCAGCTTTACCTCAGATATGTTTGTAAAATAGTAACAAAATACTGAAAACCAAAGTAGTTAATGAACTTATTCTCCTAATAAACCAAATCTTGACTTAGCTGACCAGCTTTTACCGCTTGTGTAAAAAATGTCACTGCTTAACATTAGCTAGCTAGCTTAAACCCAGAACAAATCTTTCAACAAAGTTTTTATTTTTATTTTTTTTTAATATCCCAAACGTTCAGCAGGAAATGTTAATAGTCCACTCACTTTAGGTGATTTTTTCCAATTCACTTTTTCCAACAGTTTGTATTGCGATTCTTGCGATAAGTATTTACGATAAGTATTTTACGATTTTTCTTTTCTGATTTTTGTGACAATTCTAAAGAAACTTCACAAATAATTTGCTCCAGTCATAGAGGATGCTGTTCTGCCCCTTAATCTGTGAATAGAGCGCACCACCTATAGGCTCATAAAGGAACTGCAGCATTAACCCATCTCAAACACAAACCTATATAAGTAAAATTTTTAACTGTAAAAAAAAAAAAAAATCAATAACATTTTAGAGTCGAGTCAGTGTGGTGATAGATGTTCTGCGACATAAAATAATCCTCATACGTAACTGAATAGATATCTACGTGTAATAGGGACGGGACTCACCGATATGTTTATAATATCATGACCCCCAGGTGGAGTTTCGATTTCTGTGTCACAATTTTAAAAATATCCTGATTCAATATTACATTCTAAACAAAATTATAGCAGCAAATAATTCACAGGATGCTGTACTGAGTGAACAGTTTAGAGTGCTCCACCTGTAGGATTATAGAGGAACTGCAATGCTTTACCACCTCAAACGCAAATATACAGTATATGGATGAAAAAATATAGTGAGTGTCAATACATATGTTGATAAATAATTTCCCCCCTAAATCTTTAGTGTGTAACAGTGTTTTGTGATGCGTGTTCTATGTCAAATATCAAAATGAAACATTAAAAAATGTTGAAATGCAACAATAGAAAAAAAAAATGAAAAAAAAGATTTGAACATTTGATTTAAGATGCAATTTGGTTTCATATGTAAAACAAAATGTTGTTATTATGAGGAAAAAATCCGGTGTGTATTCTCAGCTGTACTCGAGACCGTACTCTGAGGTTGGGATGGTGAAACGATGTTCCAGGTGGAAGTGAGATTAGAGTAGCAAAGGTTTGCGGATAAAGTAAGGGGAAACGTGATCTGACGCTGCTCTCAGGTATTTCATTCTGTTTTTTTTTTTTTTCGCTCTCTTTTAGACTCAGAAAGCTTTTCTTTGTCCTCTTTCTGTCTTTTGAAAAAGCTGAAAAATGCTGGAGTTAAAAAATCAGCAGTGCCACGTAGGAGCTCCTTTAACACACACACACACACCCTCACATATACACGCTCTCTCTCACACACACACACACACACAGATTGTCAGATCAGATTGAACCTGGGTGCCTTGGACAGAACCATGATGATCATGATGATGAAGATTATTATCATTATTATTATTATTATTGTTATGATTATTAATACACAAGATTACTAGATGACAAATCTGTCATTATTTCATAAATCAAAATGTAACAATCTGAAATATAAAAAAAAAAAGAAGAAAAATAATAAAATGTAAGATCAGAAGAGAGGCAGGAGGAAGTCACGGTTACAATGTATCAGGAGATCAAAGCAGGCAGTAACAGTTACTCCGAGCCTCAGCCTCTGATCTGCTTTCCTTCCTTTCTTTCTTTTCCCCCACATATTAATAATCTACACAGATCCTAATCTAAAGCTGTGAAATTCTGCTTACCTGCTCTCCTGGTCTGGTGTGTGTGTGTGTGTATATATGTGTGTGTGTGTCAGACGCAGAGCTCTTCTTTTGTGTATATTCCTCTCTCTCCCGCAGACTCGGGTGTTTATGTGCGGGAGAACCAGCCGCGGCCAGTTCTGACTCCTCCTCCGCTTCCTCTTTCACCCGCCCCTGACGCACACAAACCACGCCCACTCGCTTTTCAACCGGCTGAGGAAGCCAGACTCCTGCGCCGTGATTGGCTATTCTAATGAGCGGCTCGCTGGACCAATCACAGAGCAGAAGAAGGCGGGACGTTAATGATTAATATTCATGTATTTCTTTATTATTTATTAAGAGGAAGCTTTGGCCCTTTTTTTGACAAATAATCTCGTTAACAACATAAACGCAAACTATTTAACCAGGCTTTTCTGTCAATATTTGCTTAAAATGTATAAAAGATACAGTATATAAAAAGACTTACATAGTGCTATATATTATATACAGCATATATTATATACTGTATGTCTGTATGCATTAAACAATTAACCCTTCTCTGTACAGAAAACTAGACTTTAAAATTAATATTTATAAATTTGTATATATATATATATATATATATAAATAAATGTATATATATGAATTTATTACTATACATTTACATAGCTATACATATATTTGATATATATACCTGTATATTGCTATGCTAACATATAGCAATATATTTGTATTTATACAAAAAAAACTTGTATAAATATTTTAATACTAAGTGTATTGCTATACTTTTTTATCTAAATACATTTGTAGATACAGTGAAACTCGGATTGTGAGTAACTCGGTTTGCGAGTGTTCCGCAAGACGAGCAAAGATTTTTAATAAATTTTGACTTGGAAAACGAACAAACATGTGCTTCTTGTTTTGTCTCCGAGCGTCAGGTGATCACAACTGAACCAATGGTTTTTCTCTCTCTTGTGATATTCAAATTTGATTTACGAGTGTTTTGAAACACGAGCCCGCTTCCAGAACAGATTATGCTCGTAATCCAAGGTTCCATTGTATCTTACAACACAGTAATTATAATTATTATTATTATAATTTTTTTTTACGTATCCCAGTTAGGAAGTTGGGGTCATAGGGTTAAGGGCCTTGCTCGAGGTCTCAACAGTGGCAACTGGGTGTTGCTGGGGCTTGAACCTCTGACCCTCTAAGCAATCCCACACGCTGCCATCGTCAACACCCCAGACACCACATCAGACCCCCAGAGGCCCTGTGGAGTCACGCCCTGAGGGGTGAGAGCTGCCCTGGTGGTATAAAGGGAACTAAAGAAAAAAAATAAGGTGATTTTAAGGTTTTATACAGTATTGTGCAAAGGTTTTGTGTTTGGACCCTGTGTTTGTTTGTTTTTTTGTTTGTGCAAACTTTGTTATACAGTACATGTTTATTTTATGACTTAATTATTAAGTCAATAGAATTTTTTTTAATTGTATTTCAGCAATAAATAAATAAATAAACAAGTACATACATTAATAATAATAATTATTATTTTTAATATTATTACTATATTATAATATAGATTATTGACTTTGTTTTATTAATTAAATGCTTTTAATAGTATTTTTTTGTTGTAGAAATCATTTTCTTTTTTCATTTTTTAAGACATCCTTGCTCTACAGGAGTTACTGTACATGCCTAAGATTGTTGAACAGTACTGCATATTGTATACTGTATATACTGTATTATATGTTTACATGCACTTAACCTCCTGTTAGAATTTGTTTTTGGAGAACTTTTTATTTGTGTTTAGTTAAGATGATCAGATCTTAGCTGACTGTAAAAGCAACACGCTCTGGTAAAAGTGTGCCTTCTGAGGAAGTGTAAAGTCTGTAGTAAAAATAAATCTGTCATGTTGAGTAACACTCGCTGGCGTGAGGATCAGCGTGTACTTTAACAGAGAGGAACATGAAACTCGAAGATAAAAACAGAATTATCTCAACGTTTACGCGATTAAGCTCTATCTGCAAGTGCAAACATTCTACGTTTGTGTGTTGTGTGAACAGCAGTGTGCACCTAACTAATTGAAGAGCGTTTTATTATACTGGTCATCACAATATACAGATATAAAAAGAATGATAAATGTACCTCGATAAAGATAAATATGAATGATGTTTGAAATCGATGGTTTATAGCAGGAAATTTTTTTTTTTCTTTTTGGAGGAAAACAAAAGAGTTCACAGAAATCTGAACTTTATTTTGTCCACCGCTGACGTCCCGGTGCCAGACACAGTCGCAGAGGTCTTAATTCAAGATAAAATTAGCAGATGCTGATGCAAACAATGAGCGAGTGAAGACAACCGGATTTCAGTAAGGACAGATGAGCGATCTCAAGCGAGACAAGAATTACTCAAGAAGGAGATGAAACACGGGAAGACGCAGAACTTCAAGGACAAAAAAATCAAAAGAAAGTAAACCACAAACTTTCCACAGAGTACATTCTAGCCTGTTCAGAAATGAAGGGTGTGGTATGAAGTTCTGTCCTGTCCAGGAAAAGGTTACTCATACAGTACCATATTCACTGAACACTAAACAGACTGATTTTATTTGACACAAGATTATTGTTTCATGTAAAAGACATCAGGTTGTGATAAAAAGATGTAAAAGATATAGTGCAGGATAATTAACTAATATAATAATTAATGTATAATCTGATTAATGTTTCATTACATAAGGTACATAATATAAGTGTATTTACAGTACATATACTGTATATATACACGTATATAACCAAAATTTCTACACACTTCAGGAAAAGAAAAATAGTATGATGTATATTATATTAATATAAAATTTATATTATTATTATCATATATATTAATATATAATGTATAGCAATAAATTTAGTATTAAAATATAATTCACAAGTTTTTCTTTTTCTAAAGTGTGTATACATAAGTTGGCTGACTCTCCTCTGTATATGTACTGTATATACAGCTAGTAGATGGTACAAAAAAACATATACTATATAACTGTAGTATAGAACACATACCTGGACAGTGACATAAATATGTTATACTGTAACATAATGGTAATATTTATCCAGTTAGGTTCAGTGCATAGTGTATATTGAAACTAAACATTAAATACAATAATATGGGACCTATTGTACTATAGTGCACTAGTAGTACTGAAACCAATCTACTGTATGTAAATCAAATTCAAATTCAAATTTTTAATCATCACATACAATAAATGACCATAAACAGTATGATATGCAGTGAAATGCTTACACGACTGTTTGATTAAATAAGATCGGCAAGATGCCAATAGAACAGAATGTAAAATATAAAATCTACAATATATTCTAATTTGTGACAATAAAATACTGGTACTCTATAACGTCCTAATGTGCATAGCATGGAAATGTCTGAATTACTACAGTATACCACAGTAACATTTCTAAGGTCATAATTCTTTGTGTATTCTTTAGTCGAGCTAAGATGAAGCATCAAACATTTAACAGCACCTACAGTAGCTAACACTCACTCACTAATCCTCTACAGGGCTGCAGGAGGCTATCAGGAGCCTATCCCAGGGGACCCTAACCCTAACCCTGGACAGGGTGCCAATCCATCACAGGGAACACAAGCAGAGTACACACACTCTGGGAACGCCATTTAGCCTAATCTGCATGTCTTTGGACTGTGGGAGGAAACCGGAGAACCTGAAGGAAACCTAAGTCAGGAATCGAGCTCCTGATCCTGGAGGTGCGAGGCCACAGTGCAACCATAATTAAATACTAGCTTTCCAACAACATTCATCTTCCTGCATTATGCTATGCTAGCTTTAAACAAAATACAATAAAACACACCACATCATGTACAACGTTAAGGCTTTGTTCTGCTGACAGCAACATAAATCCCAGAACCACACAATGTACTTGTCATTATTTGTACTCTTCTCTTAGCAGTGGATGCTCTGAGTATTTTAACTAGCCCAGTGCTTATATAACGTTAAGCGGTCTGTCCAGGATCCTTGGAGACAGCAGCAGCTCTTTGTCCAGTGATTTTTTTTTCTTTCTTTACACTTCAGTTAACAAGTAGTGGGGAAAAAAAAAATGCTCCTTTTCATGTCATGCTAATTTTAGCCCCTATTCAAACTGTAACTTTCAGAGGCAAAGCTCGAAAAGCTCCCTCACTCCGTGATAAATGGTGCGTTCTGTTATTGACCAGCTGAGCCTGGACCCGTTCCCATGCTCACTCCTACCTCTTCTGAATGAAAAGCCACCTTATTTCCCCTTTTCCTTTGTGTAGCCAAGGCTCTCGGCCAGGCCTGACCCCGTTGAAGGGGAGTAGAGCCGAGCCCGAGCTGGCTGGATCCACAATGTGTGGTCTATGTGAGGAGCCGAAGCGTCGGACAGAAGAAGCATTCTGATCTCGTGCGAGATGTACACTGTTCAGGGATAAATTCCCACAAATCCGATTTACGGCAAATATGCTCTAAAAGTAGAACATGGAATAAGAACACGCCGCCGGTGTCCTCGCTCGTGTTGTTGTTGTTGTTGTTGTTGTTGTTGTAGTATTGCGTAATCTGAAAAACCAAAACATGTCTGCAGTTGACAGCTGCAGATGTTAGAATTTCCAGCACAAACCCTGACGTCAGGAATGTCACGTCACGCTGTTAAAGCCAACATGAAAACCATGTCACGTCACGCTGTTAAAGCCAACATGAAAACCCTGTTTTTGAAAGAAGTGTTTGTGTATCTTCACTTCTTACACATGTGCTGTATTTTCTTTTTTTAAATGAAAACGATAATGAAATCCAAATCTACTGTATATCCAATAATGATCATCAAACCAGTTTTCTTGATTATTTAAAAAATCATGTTCGGGAACAGAGATTCATGATTTTTTTTTTTTGGTTCAAGAAAAGATCCACAGGTTTTGTTTGTGATTTTGTTTTGTTTCTTTTTTTTGTACAGCATCTTCTTTTTCATTTTTATGAACAGTTCATGAATAGCAGGACACTTCTTTTAATTTCCTTCCTTTCCTTACTAAACTGTTCACAAATAATCAGCACATTTTTTTTTTCTAGTTCACAAACAGCAGAGCATTTCTTTTTTATTTTTTTAGTCAATACTTAAGTATGAGTGTCTATGAACAGCGAAGACCTTCTTTACAAATTTTATGAACAGTTCATTCACAGTGTCCTAGAATCTGATTGTGAGCTGTTTGTGAACGGTTTCTAAACAAAGTAGCAGGTTCTGATTGTGATCAGTTCACAACAGAAAATCGTAGAACCCTCGTTTTTGAAATAAGGAACAGTGCAGCATGTTCCTTTTGTGAACAGTTCACTAACAGCAGAGCATTTCTTTTAACTGTTTTGTCAACAGTGTTTATGAACAGCGCAGCACCTTCTTCCTAGGTTTTATGAACAGTTCACAGATGTTCTCATAAATTCTGTTTATGAGCTGTTTATGAAGGAAGTAGCAGGTTCTGATTGTGAACAGTTCATGAAAGACACAGCTCCATCTTTTTACCTTTTTTGGCTTTTTTAGTTTATAAACAAAGAATCATTTTTCTGTTTGTGTTCAGTCCAAGTAAACTGGAGCACCTTTTTTTCTCTTTTTTTGTGAAGAGGTAAGGAACAGCGCAGCATGTTTCTTTTGTGAACAGTTCACTAACAGCAGAGCATTCATGAACAGTGCAGTCCTGGCTTCTTACTCAATTCTTATAAAAAGAATCTAATTTATTTCTGATTTGTATTTAAGGTGTTTTTTTTTTGTTTTGTTTTTTCAAATTAAAATGCATTCTGAGTTGTTCTAGTATGTAGGTCTGTGAGTAATGCTGTGGATTTATTCACGTTTTTTTCACTTACTCATTTCATCATATCCTGTGTTGTAACCTCTCTCTCTTTCTCAGCCTGAAGCGAAAGAATCCTGCATTCTGTATGAGTAACAATGGCAGTGAGTCATTTTCGAGGATGGATCCCCTCAGTGATTTCTTAGCGTTCTGGTCTTTTGAATGATAAATTTAGATTCCCTCTTTTACAGGATACAGTATGAGCATGAATATCTCCCAGAGCAATAAATCTGCTGTATAAGATAATTACCATGACACAGGGAGGTGAAGATGCTACTAACACATATTCTAGGATTTGAGGACTAAACACCTCCTTAGTGGGGATTCTGTAACAAAATCTTTTAAATTTAAATTATAATTTTATTTGTCACATTTACTAGTATGATATACAGTGGAATGATTATATGACTGTCCGTGATCTAAAGCAGAAAGACTTCACTACAATGAACAAAAAAAAAATTGCACTAGAAAGTACAATTAAACTAAAAAATATAGAATTTATCAATAAATATAAAATAATGGAAATGTTTTGTAAAGGAATGCTGAAGGCGTCCAAAAAATGCATTAATCTCCTTTGAACAGTTAATAGTGAGATGTTTCTGCTAC
>JAQMYJ010000013.1:17723319-17737509 GCA_030014305.1 Clarias laeviceps | reverse complement strand
TGCCCCCCCCCCCCCCCCCCGCTCAACCCACACACACACACACACAAACTGTGCCAGTCTCATCATTAAACCTTGACTGCTTTGTCTTCTTTGGCGCCCTCGCCTTCTCATTCATGAGGTCATGTGATGCCACCCACTCAGCCTTCTCACAATGCACGCCTGTCACGGCCACTTCATTGGCATGCACTGGCACACGTCTCCACGTCTGCACCAAGCGTGTCCTCTGTTTCCTCCCACAATGCACTTCCTGAACCGGTTAAACCAAGATTTAAAATAAAAAAATAAAAAAACTCTTCCTGCTCAGGGATGAAGACAGCTCCTGATGATGAACATCTCAGTGTTTATGGAGGCTGCGCAACACGATGACACTTTTAATGTGGAATATAAAACCACGAATGGGAAAAAATTCTCATCACAAAAAGTTTTTTAAAACTTGCTGGAAAGTTAGCCTGTGAGCATTTCTTCCAGTTCCTTAATCCTTAGTTGTAGAAAGGAAGATGCTAAAAATGTAGTAAATCTTTACTACAAAATAATAATATTAACATACAGTCATGCCAATTAAGGATTTTCACTGAAATAAGTTAAAATGTAATAAAAACAGTGAATGTAGTCTCCTGGGATGGACCTCTCCAGGCCTCCCCCTGACCCTGTACAGGATAAAGCGGTGGAGAGAATGAATGAATGGATAAATAGATTAATGAATGAGTCACTTCAAGATTTTCATAAGATTCTATAAGTGAGTCAAATGAATTTCATTAAATTCTCCTCCCTATGTACGGTATAACAGGCAGAAGAAGTAAGAGACGCCAGCGAGTTGACCGCACCCTTGATTCACAGGTAACGTTAGGACCCAGGCATCAGGATCTGACCTCTAGTATGTTATAAAGATATAAAATTATTATTAAATAATCTAGATTAATCAATTCAGTAAACAATTCAATAAACAATAAAAATAATTATAGTTGTAAGCAACGATTATCGGGCCCAAGCACCAGTGCCATCGCTGCCAGGTTGCACCAGAAAGACAGAGGGAACAGTGGTCATTTAAAAGGGACATACCAATACCATTATGACAGAATTTCTGTTAAGACCTCCTGGGAAAAAAGCATCACTGTGATGTCACTCAAACATGATGTCACTCAACGTGATGTCATTCAGGAAGTTATTAGCCAATTGTAGGCATAAGTTTAAGGCTTGATCACAGCTCAATCGTTTTGAGTTGTAGAAAACACCTACACCTTTTTAACCAGATGCTTAAACCACCTCGTGGTTGCATAAAAAAATATATATATATATATATTTTTCTGTCCTTGATGGTGGATCAGGAGTGCCAGAATGCCTTCACTTTCGTTTTTGATCATCGTTTATATAAACAAGGCACACTGTTGTGCTGCCACGGCTGTAGATATCACCACAGTGCTGTGGATTTGTGCCGAAGGTCGCCCACTGTGATCATATACCCACTACCAGGGTATTATTATAGTATTTAATAAATTCATTTAGGTTAACCAATTCAGTAAACAATAAAATAAACAATAAAAATAAATATAGTGGCAAGCAATGATGATCGGGCCCAAGCACCAGTGCTATCGCTGCCACTGTACACTAGAAAGACAAGAGGGCAGGTACAGTGGGCATTTAAAGGGGACATACCCATACCAATATTATGACGGACTTTTAGTTTTAGTTTAAGGCATGATCACAGAGCAATCGTTTGGTTTGAGGTATGAAAAATCTCTTCACAATTTTGCATCCTTAATGTCTTGAGATCATATTTTGTCCTGGTTTGGTCGTATAAATTCCCTAGGAGAAGAATATGAAAATAGATTGGGGGCATTTTGCAAACGACCCCAAATAACTGACTTCCTGTTGAGTAGAGACCACGACATGTGATGCGAAAGTTGTTCATCTCGATGAGATCTAAAAGTGTCCCGGGTTTCAAGTGTGTATGAGTGTGTGAGGGCAACCGTGCCACGCCAGGGGTCCTAGTCGCTCAGGAAGTCTTAATGGCAGCGGATTCCAACCTGTGTGCTGAGTTTCATGACTTTCTTAAAAGCATGTTAAGAAAAAAAATGATAAGACTCCTTAGATTCGCACACTATGACGTCATAGGGTCGATGTCATAATGCTTGGGCCCTAATAAAAACCACAACACCTTATAATTAACAATAACAGCGGGATATTGGTGGCAGCTCCCTTATGTCTGTAGTGTGTGTGTGTGTGTGTGTGTGTGCATAAAATAAATAAATAAATACCATCCCACCCCGCCGCTCTGCTGTCTCCATGCGCGCGCTCTGTGTCCACGCGCGCTCCCGAGGGCAGAGCAAGAGGGAGGGACGGTGCGTGCGCGTGCGCGCGTTACGTGCAGAAACGCCGCCACCGCCGCAGCACCGGAGCATTTCTGAGCGACAGACTCATATATGTGTGTGTGTGTGTGTGTGTGTGTGAGAGAGAGAGAGAGGTGTACAGTACGTTTCTCTCTGCTGAACCTTGAGGACGATCCGAGAGCTGCGACTTGTCTCCTCACACGCGCGCGCGCGCTCATGGTCAATGCGCTCGGGAAGAGACGGCACGCGATGCGCGCGGACTCGCTTCATCTGTAACGGCTCCGTGATTGATTGACAGATTCGATTTGATTTGATACATTGTTGCGTTTAAACAGCATCGGATCGGAAGAAGAAAGAAAGGAACCTTGAAGGACGAAAAGAAGAAGAAAAAGAAGAAAGGATCAGGGTAGGTGTGTTTGTACTGTAGTGCCCTGAGCGTTTGCGTCATTACGCGATATTACGCGTCATAAAGCCTTATTACACGTTATTGCTTATTTGCATCGAGGTCCACCATGGATAGATATATGTAGGGTTCTGGTGTTCAGTATCTTCTCTAACCAAACATCTCTGTTATTTATTTATTTATTTATCTGGCACAGGTTTATGAATGCTTGACTTCATTCAGGTAGGAACGCCGTGAGGTCCTGGAAAAGGTTTCAAACTCATTGATGAGGAACCCCCCCCCCTCCCCCCTCCTTTTTTTTTTAAGAGGGAGAAGGTCCTCTTCAGTTTCATTGAAGTTCCTACTACTACTAAATAAAATGCATGTTTGTATGGGAAAAATTCTGTATGTTTTTCTTCATTCGTCTAGCAGGATCACAACTCCAACATAAACCACTTAGCTCTCACGCGCACACACACACACACACACACAAGCACGTACACATGTCTGGGCAGAGCTTTAATCTCCATTTGAAGCTCTGGATATGTAATGCTACACCTTTTAACCACGTGCATGGTTACATAAAAAAGAAGTATTTTTATGCCCTTGATGGTGGATCAGGAACGCGAGAACGCCTTCACTTTCGTTTTTGATCATCGTTTATATAAACAAGGCGCATGGATTTTTTTTTTTTCCAGTAAAACTTCCAAATAGACCACACAAGATAGAACCCTCGAGGAACCTTTTCTTGAAACCTTGATTTTATTGCCTCTCCTTTCTGTTTGAGATGTCCATTTCTTCCATAAAGCTTCTAAATAAATCAGCTTTAGAAAGGTAGAATAAGTAGACGCCTGATCAGCCTTCACAGGTTCTCAACAGGACGCTTTAGAAAGCTTGTTCCGATATCCATCCGAAGAACCCTTAAGGAACCAGGTTTATCATTGTGAAAGGTGTCAGTGAAAGGTCTGAGCAGACCCACATTGGAAAGCTAACAACTGTAAATTTTCAAAAGAACGTTTAATGTACCCGTTGACAGGATATCTCTATAAGTAGAACTGATTTAGATAGTTTGATGAACCATTTAGTTTATATGGGAGATCTTTCCATCAGCCTGTCTCACTTCCCAATGTCTGTCTCACTTTCACTGAATGTTTTCTTCCATCATCATTGCTCATCCATGCATCCCTCTCAGTAAAGATTACAAAGCGAGAACACCTTTGAGGAACCTGCTAGTCCCAACAGTCTTTTCTCACTTGCTTTTGAGTCCATTTAAGAGGGTTTGTCTTTCTATAGATCTTCTACAGAACGTTTATAGAAATATAGAGCTGGCTTTGCTCAGAGAACCCTCTGAGAACTCGTGTCGACTTCGAATTACTGACTCTAAAGTAAGTCGCATGTTCCTCTCTCTGGATCCTGGAGACAGGGTTATATTCCTGACTCCCCATTCGATTCCCGCCATTTTGTTCTCCTCAGACGGACCACAGATGTGATCTCCTTTACTTCTGGATCTGTTAGGAGCTGACGAGAGGGTGTGATGTGTGTCGTTAGGACACGGAGTTCAAACAGGACCATTGTGAGATAAACACTTTCTTCATCACCTCAGTGCTACACGCAAATACACACAAACAAATTTACACACACAGAAAGAACTGACACAAAGACAGATAGAGAGACAGACATATAGAACAGACAGACAGACAGTGTGACAGGTGACCTACAGACAGACAGTGTGACTGACAAACATACAGGACCAACAGACTGACATCCGGAACAGCAGACATACAGTACAGGACTAACAGACAGGGAGACATGCAGGACAGACAGACACCGCGGTCTTCCGTCACCTTGACAGACAGATTGAATAGCCATACAGAGTGACAGATAGACAGGACAAACATACAGAACAGCACACAGACAGAGTGACAGACAGACAGTAAAGAACAGACAAACAGACTTAGAAAGTGACAGACAGACAAACAGAGATACAGACAGACAGACAGAGATACAGAGTGACAGACAGACATAAAGAACAGACAGACAGACAGGTGACCTACAGACAGACAAACAGACAGAGAAAAAAGTCTCAAAAGTAGACAAACCTGAGACAGACAGACATGATGGACAGAGAGACAGACAGAACTGAGTCAGACAAATGGACTAAACTGACTGGAAAGAGAGAGAAACTGGTGATAGTTCTGTGACTTTGAGACAGCCGTGAATCCGGCAGACATTTTCTCCATGTGTTTTAATGAAGTAGTCTTATCAGCGTATCAGTTTATATTTCCTGCGAGTTTACAGTATCTGGCTAAACCTGCTCTCAGGCGGCGCGTGGAGAACCGAGCAGAGAACCGAACGTCCGCCATCGCTGATAACAGCTCGACTCTACCGCTCCTGACTCACACACTTTCACTCGGTCAATCAATCAGCTGTTAGCATAATGCTGCTAGATAAACACACCACATGAACCCTGTGTGTGTGTGTGTGTGTGTGTGTGTGTGTTTTGCATGCAAGATAAGCGCACTAACCGTTGGTTTGTTTCAAGGATGTGCGGTCACATGGGCGACGTTTGTACATAAACAGCAACTCTCCAGCTAAACCCTTCTGTTCTGTTAACGTGTTATTAAAATTAAGATAGTAATAAAATCTAACATAAATTAATCACAAGGATACATTTCTAGATTATTATTATTATTGTTGTTATGACTTGAGTTGCTAATTTGCCAGTGAGCATGTGTAAGGATTAGCGGTGCTACAGTAGCAAGCTAAGACAAGCTACCATGGTGGTGTTTTTTTGAGTATATGTGGGGATAATGAGAGAGAGAGAGAGAGAGAGGGGGAGAGAGCTGGGTGAGGAGGAATGTAGGAATGTAGGCTGGGGGTGACAGCACAGCTGCCGCTGCCATTTCTACAGTGTGTTTGTGTCATTTAGAGCTAACGTTACAGTTTAGAGACCAGACCTGATTGACACCTAAAACTACCCCCCTCTCTCTCCTTCTTTATCACACACATGTCAGAAGAGTCACTTGAATGTGTGTGACGTTTTTCATACCTGAACACACACACAACACCCATCCATTTATCAATTCATCCCTTTATTTATTCATCCATCCATCCATCCAT
Organism: Clarias laeviceps; assembly: GCA_030014305.1. Lineage (NCBI taxonomy): Eukaryota > Metazoa > Chordata > Actinopteri > Siluriformes > Clariidae > Clarias > Clarias laeviceps. Next base: position 17,731,680 of record JAQMYJ010000013.1, on the reverse strand, counting down.
CCATCAATTCATCCATCTATCCATCCCCCATCTAGCTATCATTTCATCCATCCATTTTATTTATCCATCCATCCATCCATCCATCCAGCTATCAATTCATCCTTCCATTTAATTATCCAACCAACCATCCATCCATTCATTTATCCATCCATCCGTCTATCCATCTAACCATCCATCCATCCAGCTATCAATCCAGCCATCAATTTATTTATCTATCCACACTTTCATCCATCCATCCATCAATTCATCCATCTATCCATCCATCCATCCATCCCCATTCTAGCTATCATATCATCCATCCATTTATCCATCCATCCATCCAGCTATCAATCTATCCTTCCATTTATTTATTTAACCAACCATCCATCCATTTATTTATCCATCTATCCATCTATCTATCCATCCATCCATCCGTCCATCCATCCATACATCCAGCTATCAATCAGCCATCAATTTACTTATCTATCCACGCTTTCAGCCATCCATCCATTAATTCATCCATCTATCCATCCATCCCCCATCTAGCTATCATTTCATCTATCCATTTATCCATCCATCCATCCAGCTATCAATCCATCCTTCCATTTATTTATCTAACCAACCATCCATCCATTAATTCATCCATCTATCCATCCATCCCCCATCTAGCTATCATTTCATCCATCCATTTATCCATCCAGCTATCAATCCATCCTTCCATTTATTTATCTAACCAACCATCCATCCATTTATTTATCCATCTATCTATCTATTTATCTATCTATCTATCTATCTATCTATCTATCTATCTATCTATCCATCCATCCAGCTATCAATCAGCCATCAATTTATTTATCTATTCACCCTTTCAGCCATCCATCCATATATTCATGCTTCAATCCATCCATCAATTTATTCATCCATCCATCGATTCCTCCCTCCATTCATTCATTCATTTATTTATCCATCTAAGCTCCACTTCCTGTTTTGAAGTCATGCTCTATTTTCTTTTTCATTTCATTCTAAACTCTATCTGCGTTTCCTGCGTTTATTTTCTTTTCTATGAATTTCGTGTGTTTAATGATTACTAAACGAAACAATAAAGTACTGTAGAAATACACGCCCAGGTCACGAGCACAGCGAGAGGCTGATGGAGAGAAACAGAGAAAGAGGGGAATGAGGGAGTCGGATGATGGTTCCAGTGAAAGCAGAAAGGAACTAAACAGCTGAGTGAGCGTCATGTATTAATGGACTGATGTAAAGAATTTGTTCAATGAATGAGTTTGAACTAAAAAAAAAAACTAAACAAAAGTAAACAATACTAAACAAAATGAAATAGAATAAACATAATCTATTACTACTATTATTAATAAGAAAGTTATTCTAAAATAATAAGTATTATTTTTACTATAAAGTATTTATTTATTTATTCATTTAAACTTTTATTTTAAAATAACAAAAACATAAATCATTGGATTGAATTATTTTAGCGTATTCAGTAGCTCAATCCCTGGTTGTTATTATTATTATTATTATTATTATTATTTTCCTTAAATAAAGTGAACTGAAAGCGCCAGAATAAATTTACCAGGGCACATGCATTAATACTTTCACTTTGACCGCGGTTAGGCGTGATTTTTGCAAAACTCCAGCGCACACACACTCTCTCTCTCTCACACACACACACACACAGAGGGGATGGTGTACAGATAGGGCCACGTTACTGAATTGACTATAAATAAACACAGAGATTATTTACAGCTCTACTCCAGACTATTGCACAAGCTCCGAGCCCTGGAGCCCCCGGGGTTTTTATTGCTGCCCCTCTGCTGTATACGGTTTCACATGTTCATGCAGCTCGGGTTGGGGCTGGGGCTCGGGGCTCAGAGTGGAAATTTCCACTCCACACTCAGCCAGCTTCCTTTGTTTCGCCGCACGCTGGAAGTCGGCTCGACCGCGGCTGCAGCCAAAAGCAGGAGGAAAGCAGGGTGCGAGTGAGAGAAATCAGACTCTAAACATGAAAGCGCTCATTAGGGCTGATGAGATTATTCTGATATCACGATAAATCAGGTACAGCACACTGTTCTGGGACATCACAATATTGTTTTATTTATCGTTTTAAAATAAATCGGGAAGCAGTGGATTTAATGGTAAAAACTGTAAAAGGCTCGCAACGTTGCTTCTCTCTTTTTTTCACAGTTTTAAACAGTAGTTTTATGTTAAAAAAAAACTTTAAAAATGGAAATACAATTAATTTTGCAAGCTTAAAAATAAATCGACATTGAAAGCATTATGCATGCACACTATTTATTTATTTATTTATTTATTATTTAGTTATTATTCGAGCACATGTATTTATTTATGTCTTATTTTATTTATTAATTATATTGTGATTATTTATTATATTTATATACTTTCTACCATGTATTAATTTTTTTTTTTTGGTACAATTAAATGACATAATTTATTTCTTTTTATTTTATTTTCCTAATTTAGAAAAAAAATTGAGAATTCAGAAAACAAGAACAATCACCTTATTTATTTATATTTTATTATATAATATTTTTATGGTTGTTAAGGAGACAAAAGTTTATATCCTGCTAACACAGTCTTTATTATTATTATTATTATTATTATAAAGAATTGCTCAATTCCCAGATTAGCTCATCACTTCCTCTTTCTAAGCCACAGTATTTTTTGTGATGCTTTTTTCTTGGTACTTTTTCACCAGGAAATAACTCATCGTGAACTTGTGACTGGGCGTCTTCAGAAAAGTGACCGACCTCATAACCTGCAGGCCCAATCGGAATTCCCGAACCGTGCCCGCCGATGGCGTTTTAAGTTCCGCAGGACTTCGGAATCCTGGGGGTGGAGCCAGATTTGTAGAATGAGTTCAGTGTGTTGTTGGTCTGGTTCAGGTTCAGAGCTTATCGACGTGTTGAGAGCAAAGCGCAAACAAACAGGCAAGGATTAGGGGAGAGGACAAATAACCGTCTTTCAGGCTCACATGCGACCTCGCAACTGGGAATAGCGTTTATTCTGATCTTTAGCTAACTGTGATGTTTGACCCGTAGAGTCTAAGGCTGCGTTTACATCACCAGCTTGAGGTCACTTACAATAAATCAGATTTTTCACCCTGATCTGATTGGTTAGTGGTTAGTTGTGGAGGATCTGAGTCACTTCCGAGGAACTAATGCGACTTTTTGCCCCTGCACATGCGTAGAACGCTCGCTGACGTCATCAGTCAGCACCTTAAGCACTGGGATTTCATTACAGAGCCAGTAACAGCTGCTAAACGAGGCGCCTGGCTTTCTTCCTTTTTCTGGGCCTCAAGAAATACAGTCGGCCTCCAGAGCGAAACCCCAAGCAGATTTCTTTGTGCTAAAATCGCATCCATTGTTTGAAATGAATGATCGTTCGCACAAATATGACGTGTTTTAACCCGGGCGACGTGAGCAAGGACGTCTCGATAAAAGTCGCTTTGAGATTAGCCACGCAAATCCGATCTGACCAAAACATAATCATAATGTACAACCTGGCTTGTAATATGAACGTAATCTAATTTATGTCCAGTATAACGCATCAAATTAAGAAGTTTTGATGGAAGTTTGACGTGATGTTGTTTCAGATGTGACCTCACAAGGATGGGGTGTGGGGTGGAGGGGGCTGTTAAATACGAGTTCTGTTATAAGGAACGCCTGTGTTTGTTTTCCTTAGTCGAAGGTCAGGATGGACGAGTTACACCCTTCGGTGGAATGCAGCGAGATGTCAAGCAAGGGGTCACGACCCCATGAGGAGTCACTCGATTTACAAATGGTGTGGAGGGAGGAAGCGAATCAGGAGTACAAAAATAATCAAGTGTTTTAAAAATATAGTGCATAGTGTTTATTGAGTATACCAGGGTGGCAGGACCAAACCTTTACCAAATATCCTTACAACCACATTGAAGTAATCATTAAGTGCTAAGCAAGAGGATGCACGTTTAGCATCATGTAGCTACTTAATGATTTATTTCGAAAATCCACAAAACGCTATAAAACCTCAGGTTGAAAGAAAAGCATCTGTGGATAAAACAACATACATGGCTTAATGTAAAAGAGTGTTGCGCATGTGTGTGTACTGTGTTTACAGATGAAATATTCCTGATGTGGTGGACGTTAGCATGGCGGTATCTGCTCCACATGGGTGCTACGCGGTTGGTCCACGGTGTTTATTATCATTATTATAGCTGTTATGGGAAAACAAGACCAAAAAAAAATTATTGTGTCCAAGAACAGAACTGATCAAAGTACAGAACAGTTTAATTGTTGTTGTTCAAGAGAGCAATAGGAAAGTGTTAAAGGTCACAGAGAGAGAGAGAGAGAGAGAGAGAGAGAGCGCGCATGGGGATGTTGTCATTAAGCTCAGCTGTCTTAACTCTTACTGTCCTTTTTTTCTTTTTACTCAATCTAGCCATTTCTGTCTTTGATACGTTAATACATACTGTATTTCAGGCTGTAATTTCAGCTCATTTCAAGTCCATTATTGTTTGCTTTCTGATCATATCGTGTGTTTAGGAAGGAAACACACACCGTGGCCGCCCAAGCAGCGTGAAAGAGTCTCAGTGAGTTGTAAATCAGGAGCAGCTTATTAAAAAGGACACTTCTGTTCCGCAATCAGTTCTGGGTAAAAGGTGCGTGAAGGTGAAAAAGCATCATGGGGGATATGTGTTTAGGATTAGTTCGCATCATGTTACTCGAAGATGTTTAATGGATGTTTGGGAAATGCGTTAAAACTCATGAGGTCGCTTGGGGGAAGTAAGTGCAATGAAGTTGAGAGCCAGTACAAGATCATTAATTAGGCAGTTAAACACTTGCCAGTGTGCTGTTACAGGAAAATAATCAATGCTGTTATGCCGGCATTACCGTATCTTTAAGAATGTTGATTATTTTCCTATAACAGCGTGTCCTAGAGTGTTTGATTGTTTATACAATGCGATAATTGGACTATTATTCAATAACATACAGTATAATTCAATAACATACAGTGTATTGAGATATCTATTGTAATATACTGTGTATTATAATTTACTTTTGAAATTAATGAAGTTCTGTGCTGACCAATCAGGATTCAGAATTCGGCAGCACTGTGGCGTAAACAGATTATATATATTCAAGGGCTGTAACATGACATTCTTCTGGACCAGTTGCACTTATTTCATGGCTGAAAAAAAACTTCAAGGTACTTTCGAGGGGTTCTTTATGTGCACTTATTTATGTTCCAAGTCATGTTTTGACTCCTTTGTCCCTCTAGAGTGGCGACTAAAGGGGTTTTCCCCTTCATGTTACGGGAAAACACTGGTATTGTTTATGGACAGCAGCTTGAGACACGTGGGACATGCCACGGAGATAACGTTCGTACGTTGGAATGCGGTACTGCAGCAGCCCTTGCCTGTTATGTAATACAGCAAAGGAAGCAGAGAGAAGAAGTAGGAGGAGGAGGAGGATGGAAAAGGAGCTCTCCATTTCAAACAGGAATCGTCTATCCACAACTGGACCTTGAGGGCTCTTTTGAACTCTTGTGGTTTTTGTTGTCAGTGTGTAAGAGTGTGTTCTTTCTTTTTTACGATCTAATTCAGGAGCATCCAGGGACGTGCGTTGTACTCGACAAGCGCTCAAGATAAAAACCTCTGCTCCTTGATTACCCACAAAGTTACTTTGAGTTCCCACCCTGAGTAAGTCATTAAATCAAGAACTTCAAGTCCCTCTAGAGCAGAGAGAGAGAGGGTCTTTGAAAGGACCTCCCCCACATCGTCGACTTGACAAGAGTGAGAGAATGTGACTCATTGCACCTACTCAAAGCGAACTCCCGCTGGGGAAGTTATCAGTCCTGGTTGGTGAAAAAAGTTGCCACTGAAAACAGCAAGTCAAAAAGAGTGAAAGATCCGTAGCTGTGGATCAAACAGTGAATAGACTGAGAAATAGACTCTAGAAATACTGTTTTTTCTGGGGTATTTCCTGCTTCTTTGGATTTGAAAGTGAACAACTTGACATCTGGTTTAAAGGCGGCTTTGTAGTCAGGGTTGTAAGCCACAGCAGGATGGAGGCTCGCTGGTGCTCTCCGCCGTTCTAAACCCTGATGGTGACTGGCAGAAATAAGAACATCAGGCCAAGGGGTAGAAAGGGATCTGCCATTTCAGGTTTCAGATTCCGGGAAGGAGTTGCTCAGGCCTTGGGGAAAGTTTTCTTGTGCGTCTTGGTCACGCCCCGTGGTCAGGCGGTTGAACTGACATTTACACCTGGACCTTTGTACTTTATTTATGAAACCTATTTTTAGCCTCGTTGGCGTTTAATTGGCTTTAAAAGCAAACAGATTAAATGCCAGCAAGATCATAAAAAAGATACGCTTAATTACTGTAATCTCAGCAACGGCACTCCTTTATCCTAATCATGCCTTCATACAGTAGCAGTGCAAAAAAAAATGTTCTGCTAAGCAGTTCTAGACGAATTCAGTCCTAGATTCAGATACAGTACGTTTAACTAAGCAATCAAGAAGACAGAAAGCTCAAAAATAGGAACTGCTAGAGTACTATTTGGAACTTTTACTGCAGCTTTTACAGAATCTTTCCTACCAGGTACCTAAAGGCAGGTTTCTTTGACCTGTGTAATCTCAAGCAATAGAGATGGAACCAGTTCAACGAGAAAGCCATAAGAACGTTAAATGATGTACCAGTTTGTTCTCATTCTAGGTTTGTTTTTCACCAAATGAATCTTGGTTTCCTCAAAAACATCAGCTCAGCTTTCTGAATGGCTGTGAAATGTGTGTCTGTTATCTCTGTAATGGACTGTCTCTTCATCTGGGTGTATTCCAATCTCATGTCCAGTGTTCCCAGGGTTGGACATCCACCAGGAGAGAGTTGTTACTGAAGATGAAGGAATGTTTATCTTTCATTTATTGGTCAAACGATGGACCAGGCCTCTCCTTATTTATGTGTAGCCAATTTACTTGGATTGTCAGACCCACCCAGGTGTCTACTTAACCTGGAGATTCAGTAACTAACTCTTTGGCAGATTGTACCTGAAACATCGACTCAGTGACCCAGTGAACATGAATTCAGGTTATGATCTGGAGAGCACGTCCTCCATTTTGCTTTTATCTTCAGGTAGCCTTGAACTTGTTCAACTCTACTTGGCTATCTTTATTTCTACCTTGTTAAAGTAAACATTTTCCAGTTCCTTGTCTTTTTATAGTGCTGTGGTTTGGCAAGACTTCTCGATGTTCTTGTTGCATTCGTGTGGGTAATAGTTGCACAAATTTTGCTTGTCCTCAATGCTTCATGATGCATTTGCGGCGTCGAGCTGGCAACCCGACCCTGCAAATAACTGACACAGAAACGGCGGATGTATAGCCGGGCGGCACATAGACAGAACCATCCATCCATGTAGAACCGAAGTTATCAATTCTTTTAAAACAAGTTAATTTAACTGCTGTGGAAATACAGGCAGATGGAGGGAGACGAAGATTAGTAGTGAAATTAATAGAAATATCAAATAAATAAAACTATTGTGTTAAAAGTGATATGTCTTTGTTAGTTGCTGTATGCAGTAGGACACTTTTGCGCTAGGAGGTAATTGCTGGCCGGTTCCACCGGCTACCACCGCGGGTATATTTCCGCCCTGTGGGAAACACTGTGCACTGTTTACAACCAGCACGCTGGAGAGCTTATAGGTGAACTATTACAACTATTTTATGACCGTTCTTGTGTGTAAACTCCACACAAGCCTTTATTATTCCCAAAACAGGGTGTTATTGATTTTTAAAATAGTTTAGACTGGGCTGTCTCCATTGATTTTTACAGTGTGTCGCTAGCCTGGAGGATCGTTGAGGTTTTATCTTAAACAGCTCCAGTCTGGAGGAGGAAGTGTCGCGTTAGAGTTAGACGAATACATTTGATCATAACATGGAAACGGAATTCACCCTATTTCCCTGCACACGTCTAGACATGTTGAGGTTTAAGGTCTAAGACAAGACTTTATATAACAGAAGACCTTCCTGTTGGAAACCACTTTATACACACACACACACACACATATAAGATAAGATAAGTCTTTATTAATCCCGAAGGAAATTGTTTTTCCAGTGGCTGCATATTTAAAAAGATACAAATACACTATGGAGAGAAAAAAACAACAACAAAAAAAACAATATAAACAGATATAAATAGAATTAAAAAATAAAAAAATATATTAAAAAAACAAAAAACTACAGACTGTACAGAAAGGAATGATGATCCGCCACGCCGACTTCGATCAAAGGATGCAGGCTACTTGTCAGTACCGCATATTATGAAAACTACAGCAGGGGGCAGAGCTTTTTCTTACAAAGCCCCAAAGTTATGGAATA
>JAQMYJ010000013.1:17688569-17723219 GCA_030014305.1 Clarias laeviceps | reverse complement strand
ATATATATATATATATAAACAGAGATAAATAGAATAAAAAATAACATACAACAGAATAACACACAGGATTGCATCCTTTACCAGCATAGAGCGGAAATTCCTGAAGAAAAAAAGTTAAATATTGATAATATATTCCTGAAAACTATTCAGAAAGAGGCGAGCCGAAATGAAACAGGAGGATCTTCAAGGACAATCGGTTAACACCAGGTTTCCTACACGCTGCAGTGTGTGTGTGTGTGTGTCATGTATCGACTCCTACAGACACGATGTTCTCAAACCTTCGCCTCAGAATCACTCAGTTAACCAAAGTTTGGCTCTGGGTTTCCTCTTACTCACACACACACACACAGACACGCAGTAACAGGCAGCTCGTCTCGTCGGTACTTCAATGGTAATTGTTGTTATGGAGACAGACGATCAGAGCGAACAGGAAGCAGGCAGCATGCTGTCGAGGGCTTAGAGGTGGGAATCAAGCTGTAACACGTCTCCAGTCTGATTCATGGATGGGAATCGGAAAGGGCACTCGCTCTCATGGTCCCTCGGCTGACATTTAGCCTCGCTAATCAGATCTCTCAGATCTTTCCAGTTTCCGTCCCTGACTTCTTATTGCATCAATAAAGCTTTAAGGTTTCTGATCAACTTGATAAAACGGAAAAAGAAATAAAGAACTCGAGTTATTTATTAGGTTCATGCAATTTACAAGCAGGTGATAACACTAGCTTGATTCTTTTTCACATACAGGGCAAACGTCTGCTGAAATTAAAGAAATAATTCTCCCTTTATTTTTTTTCCCCTCCACCAGGACATCCATGACCTCAGATTTCCAGCACGACAGTTTCAGGATGCCTAATATAGGATTTCAAAACCTCCCCCTCAACATCTACATCGTGGTGTTCGGGACCGCCATCTTCGTCTTCATCCTCAGCCTGCTGTTCTGCTGCTATCTGATACGGTAAGCCCACACAACGCTTCCTGCAACCTTCGGCGGCGAGAGTCCGTGCTCCTGCTGCTGCGGTGCCCGCCGATTTAGCTTCATTAGGGCTAGTTAGACGTCCGCGGTGTTGATGAGGGTTTTGGTTCGTCTGCAGTTTCACTATATCTAGGATGAATCCTAATGAATACAAAGAGCAGGCCAAGCTCTCAGGAACGCCGGATCGATGTTGATCGCGTTAAGACGAGAGGATCTGGCGTATATGGAGAAGGGCACGCCGGCTATAAATTCAGCTTGTTAGATGCTGTGAATAAAACCTGCTGTAACCTTATAAACACAGGGAACATTAAGGACCCATAAACACGAACAGTTTTCCATGTGAAGGGTGGAAAGATTTTCCAGTATAAAACAAAAAATCATTTGTTCCTACCACGCAGGATGTTGTATGAATTGTTAAGAGTGCGCCACCTGCAGGATTATAAAGGAATGGCAACATTTAACCACCTCAAATGCAAACATACAGTACAGTACATAAATAAAAAATCTTTAGAGACCGAGTACCGATACACAAAATGCCATGTGAAAGAATCGCGACGCACAACTGAATCGATTTTTCTTACTCTCCATCTCTAAAAACTGACCATATTGAATCGAATTAGAAATCGCAATGCCTAGAAATGGAATCAAATCAAGTTGAATCAGTAGTCTACCTCTGATTCACATTTGTAGTCCTAACACATTTGTGCACTGCAGTCAGAAACTAAACGCTGGCATACCTTTTAAATGTTGTTGGTCTTTCGGCTGCTCCAGTGAAGGGGTCGCCCCACTGATCCGCACATAACTTGGCACAAGTTATTTTACACTTGATGCCCTTTCTGACGCAACCCTCCAAATTAATTGGGCATTGGGTGGGAATTAAACCTATCTATCTATCTATCTATCTATTTTCACTCCATATGTTAATTTAGCTTTTAAACTGGTAGAACTCTGGCTTGGATCTTTAAAGGTTCTTCCAGTTGTGTGATAGTGGAAAAGAGCTCAGTGTGGTTTAAGTAGCCACTCCATGAAGCAGACATCCCTGACACGTCTCCACATACTGTAGGAGGAAGAAGCAGGAGGAGGTGTGTGGTGCAGCGGGAAGCTGGAAGCTTAGACAGGAGAGAAAGCGCTGACAGATGGTGTTGCCTGGAAGGATTTTCCTTTCATCTGTGAGCTGAGGAAAGAGAACGAGTCTCTTTTATCACGCTCGCTTTGAAGACAGCGACGAGTTTAAACAGCGTCGTCATCCCTAATCATTAATCCTGCGCAAGAAATACGGAGATAAATAGGAGTTTTTTTGTTTTTTTTATTATTCAATTATTTTTAGAGAGAGTGCGGAAAGTGAAGATGATTTGATTTGTTCTTCTCGTTGTTATTTCAAAGAATCTGTTGTTTTGCAGCATCGATTATGCAATGAGAAAATGAACTGAAAATCTGAAGTTTTCTTAATAAAGTTAGCTCTGGTTTGAGAAGAATAAAAAGTGCTGGTAACTCTTGGTGTAATAATCTAAAGGAAAAAAAAGAAAGAAAAACTCCCATTGACGTGACCGGTCGTGGTTTTATCTCAAAAGGCTCTTCAAAGCCTTAAGTGTTCTTGTGACAGAACTTAATAGCTTCTCGGCTGCGCAGTCACGACCTGCACCGGCGTTAGCCTTGAGGATGCTACAGCGTGCCTTCATCTGTTTCCTCTCCGTCAACCTCGGCAGATTGTTTTTCTTGACAAGCACCGATGAGACTGAATAATAGGACTAATAATTAAAAAGACCCTCGACTGTTTTATTGAGCATTGAAATTGAGACCAAGTTCAAGAAGTTCACAATGAGGACATTTTGGAAAAATCACATTCATCCACGTATGACTCATGCTGGAGTTGTGTGTAAACGTTTTTTCGAGTGCACAACGTACCAATCGCATCCTCTAACCCACACTAATAAAGTAGAAAGGCATGCACAAGGGTCTCTCTCGACATTTTCTCACAAATATCAGTAATATTCGTCATAGGGTTAAGGTTGAAGTCCTTGTTCTCTTCTTCTATTGTTGACTTGTGAACTAACTAGGTGCACCTGCTGTATCAGAGATCATAAATGGGCAAATGTACTCGGGTAGAGAACAGCATTGTGGGCAGCAGGGGAGAGATGAGGGAGAAGCCATCGTACCTGGCCGTGGCGTAGTGTGAACGCAGCCTTAAATACCCTGACTAAGAGAAAAAAAATGGTTCTTTGGGTATGTCTTAGAGAACCGTTTATTCCTGATGAGTTGAGCACATGTTATCCCAAACTTACAAACTTTTTTCAAGTTTGCACGATTTAAAAACATCAGGGGTAGGACTGGGTTAGAGTTTGTAACATTTTTTTAAGGAATTGATTTGGATTAAACCATATGAAATGTCTCCACATCACACTTGGAATCCATTGACATTTTTCATAGGATCACTTCTTAAATAAAATACATGTCACGAATTAAAGAAAAAAAGGTCCCAGCACGCAATAGGGCTTAAAAGAGCAAAAAGCACTGAGGGGGAGAACGCTCCAGGGTTCCATTCAAATCAACTAAACACTGTTTATACGAAAGCACTCTGCACTAAAAACTTCTAAAGGAGGATTTTCCTTCGGCAGTCGTCCAAATGCGTGAGAACAGTCCAAAATTTCCTGCCTCAGCCCACCTCGAGAGCTCTGATAAACCTGCGCACGATGGGACCCGGTGTGCATGCGGCGAGCCACCACTTCAGCAAACGCCAAAAATAGCTGCCTCGTGGCTCGCACAATGCAGGGAAGAGGCATTCTTCTCCGGGCTTCTTCTTCACAGAATGATCGAGATCGAAAACAAAGTCACGTCACGTCCACCTAAAAGGCTTTCGCTGACCGCCACGTCTCCTGAGCACGTGTAGCACGAGGGAGTCGTGAGCTCACACGAATGTGCGAAATGTCCTGTTATTCATCCAAAGCACACGCATAGATGCAAGGATAAATGTTGCAGCACCTTATTAGAGATGGCACACACATATGAAAGTGACTGCAGGCCTTGAGAAAACACACAACAGCTTCGTGTTTATCTACTGCAGAGAATCCTAAAGGGGTGGAAATGAAAGTGCTCACATGGCACGCCAGAAGCTCAGAGAGAGTGTTGTTCCAGCACATTTTCAGAGCGATTAACTGAAACATGAAGGGTTATTTGGATGGGGTTATTTTATGTTTTTAATGGTTTCCCATAGAAAAAACACCAAAAAGCTAATGTTCCTGGTCCAAATACTCGAGTCGGCAGACCCAGGTCCGATTCGGGGCTTGTTTGTGGACGGGGTTCTGATTTGGTTTTGGGTGCGGACCACTCTAGACCCAGTCCACCATTTTCAAGGGCTTTCACACTCCATACGAGATTGTGTTCACGTGGCTTGATTTTGTCCTGATACAGCCTGAACCCGATGCTCATGACTCCACTGTCTGAAATTCAACACTACTCAGCGAACATTCAGCTCAAAGTTCTGACGCAGCATGCGTCCAAACAAGCGCACACCCACTTTACCCAACAATCGATCACTATGTCGGTAAACAGTGATGCTTGTGTAAGGCGGGGGGTGGGGGGTGTACATGAGTGGAAAATTACCGGAGACTGAAACTGTAATAAAATAAACAATCAGGGTTTGTTTGTTTGCATTACAGCACTGGGGACTCAGTGGTCAAAACAATGGCGGCCTTGTGATGTCATTAATTAATTAATTAAGACTACTCTCTCGCATGGTTTATCAAGAAGAAGCGTTTCTGCAAATTAGTCCAAAGTTCTTCTGACTAAGGAAACATTTCCGTCCTGATGATTCTTGTTAGGTAGAAAGGTCTCATTACTCATCCAAGTAGCTTCTAGTTTGACTGGAGTTGGTACTGTATGTTCCACATATTTGTATCCTCCAGGGTCAAGAATCCTCCCCTCTCTAAAAAGGCTTGTAGGTGAACAATTGAGAAGGTGAAAGTGGGAGGAAGTTAGAAAGTAAGTGAGGTACAGAGTTGATAAGAAGAACCAGTAAGAGAGAGAGATTAGTGAGAGTCGTTAAGACCACCAGAGGGAGTAGGGGGAGTCCTTGTGATGGGTGTGGTCTTGTCCAGGATGACCCCACACCCCCAAGGGTCAATGATCCGACCCTGCCTGAAAAGACTTGTTGTGAACAATGAAGAAGGTGAAAGTAGGAGGAGGGACAGGGTTGAGAAGAAGAATCAGTAATAAAGAGAGATAATAGAGAGTCTTGATGTAAGATGTAATGACCAGAGAGAGTAGGGGGAATCCTTAGGTGTGGCTTTCCTGGTGATGTGTGTAGTCTTGTCCAGGATGACCCTGCCCCCATCTACAGAGCACCAGTGCTAACCGCTTTCGATAGAAATGTTGTAACATGATACAACCTTCCCTCTCTACAAAGGAGCTGCATCTAAGAAAATAGGCAACTGAGAAGGCAAGACCAGAAGAGGCAATGGGAAACTGGAAAGGTTGAATACGCTGTGAAAAGTATTTTAGAAAAGCCGAGAAAAAGAAAGTATTTTAATGATTTCTTAAGGGTGACAGAACTAGAATAGATGATTTAAACTGAAAGGAAGATTAAACACTCACTCACTCTCTATACAGGGTCACAGAAGGGCAGGGTCATGCCTATACTAGGGGACTCAGGGTACTAGGTGGGGTACACCCTTGACAGGGTGCCAATACGTCACAGGTCCCAATATGAAAACGCCAACTAACCTTCCCTGCATGTCTTTGGACTTTGAGAGGAAACCCACCAAGCATGGGGAGAATATGGAAACTCTAAGCACAGTCCCAAGACGGGAATTTGAACCCTTGACACCGAGGACAGAGGGAAGAACAGAGGGAAGAGGGAAGAACTTTTCGAGGAACTCAAGCAAATTCCAGAGATGTACAGTTCTGTGACCCATACAGTTCTATAACGAATTGCAGTTTTTGCTCTTTCGCTTAAATTTTTGTTATTATTTCACCCCCACCCTCCTGTCTTTTTTAACCTCACCACTCACTGATTAATACAAAAGCGTGTTGTTTGTGTTTTGCAGGTTAAGACACCAGGCGCACAAGGAGCTGTACGCGTATAAACAGGTATTTAACGATTACATCCATTTCAAACAGCTGTCTCTCCGTAGCCCTGATTAAATACACATTCAGGCAATGCTTCTTTTTAGCCTGTTTCTAAAGTTAACGCGCCCTACTACGACTTAATTGCATTTGCAAAGTCTTTTCAGCCTCATTAACAACCTCTACCGGCTAAAAGGTCAAGCTCCTTTCCTTCTCCTGTCGGATATTCCTCAAAGACAGTGTTATAATATGATTGAAGCACAGTGGCATATGATCTGGGTTTGGAGAATCGACGTGTGTAATGACCGCGTGAGCACAGCAGAAGCTAATTATAGTCGTACATTATTAATCATCATGTAAAGCCTTTTCTTCCTTCTTTTTATCTTCCACTCTTCAGAAGAACAAGAATCACTTTTTATATGTACAAAGTTATTAAATTAGGGCATAAGAAGTAAGAAGTAGCAACAGAGCGCTAAGGATTGAAAAGTTGGCAAGGACGGCTTTATAATTAAATTTTTTTAGAATAAGTTACTTTCTGAATTTCCACTGCATTTATATTTTCTTAAGATTTTCTTCCCTGGTGTTGTTTTTTTCTCTCTCCTTTTTCAGCCCTTTGAGGCTTTTCAGTGCATGACAGGCGCTTTAAAAAGAAATTATTATTATTATTATTATCATTATTAAGGATGCAAGGCCTTGAGGATAAGGTTCCCTGTTACGTAATTCCGAGC
Organism: Clarias laeviceps; assembly: GCA_030014305.1. Lineage (NCBI taxonomy): Eukaryota > Metazoa > Chordata > Actinopteri > Siluriformes > Clariidae > Clarias > Clarias laeviceps. The sequence continues at coordinate 17,716,460 of JAQMYJ010000013.1, read as the reverse complement.
ACTTTGCAGATGCCATTTAAAATTGCCATTTGAAATGAAGATGAGTAATACTGTATGTAAAGCTGAGGCATGGCGCTTCTTCAAATTTAATTATGTACGAGGTGACGGCGTTAAACTGACAGCCTGCTTCCTACTCACTCAGGCACTGATTTACTGAATGATTTTGCATTTGATGAAAAACGTGATAACTTGAAACACACATACTGTTCAAATGTTTACATTACCAGCCTGGAGTGACACAAATTAGATTTTTTACCCTAACGTGACACATATCAGATTTTTTAGGGCTGTCGGAATACAAAAATCTGATGTTTTATTTAGATCGGACCTGAGTCCTCTACACGTCCATCTAAGAACTTGTGCAGACCAACTAGGGACCCTTGAGGTCGCTGGTGTTCATTGTATTTAATACCATTTTTACAACCGTGGTAGGACCTCCAGTCAACATTCACACTCTACAGGCAATTTGGCGCGATAATAAGCCTAATCTTGATGTCTTTGGACTATGGGAGGAAACCGGAGTACCTGGAGGAAACCCACCATGCAAACTCCACACACACAGAACACGAGGCAGTAATCGAACTCGGACCCTGGTGCAAGGCGACAGTACTAACGACAAAGCAACTGTGCCGCTGTACTTGAATGAGAACGAGCAGATTGGAACTTGTGCAGGTTCTGCATGCGTAGGACGCACGATGATGTCATCAGTGTGGGGATTCCATGTCATTGTTAGCAACACCTCCTGAAACAGCTAAAGCAAGGCGTCTGGCTTTCTTCCTTCTTCTGGCCGTCAACTAATACAGCGGACTAACTGGTCGCCGTCCTCCAGACTAAACCCCCAACTGTATTTTTCTTTTGCTGTTGTTGTTGCTAAAATCGCATCCATTGTTTGAAACAAATGAGTGATCGGACAAATATGACGTTTTTGCCCAGAAGATGTATTGATGTTCGCCCATGTGCTGTTTCAGAGGAACGACACGTCCACATTAGAGTCAGATAAAAGTCACTTGTAATCACGAATATGAACCGTCATGACATGCAAATCCAAGCTAGCGAATAGCGTATCACACCTTTGTGCACCTTTCTGCAGCCAACTGTTTAGATCTTGGTAAACTGATTTATTGACTTTTTTTTTTTTTATCTATTTACAGGTTATTCAGAAGGAAAAAGTCAAAGAGCTAAATCTACATGAGGTAAGCATTCACATCTCAGTGTTTGTGGATATCGTTATCTTTAAATGTCAGACCTCGAGAATGTTGACTTTATTAGTCCTGTGACAGGTGACGGTTAGCTGAGTTACCATGGTAACAGTATAGACTAACACCATTGAACAAAAATGACTGATTTATTTAATGCAAATTATGGCCAGCCTGTAATACTTCCAAAAAATTAAATAACTTTTAAACGCGCAGTGATTCGAAACATCCATATTTGGGACCTTATCACGCTTTTCCACCACGTTTTCAGACATTTTTGACGCACAAATTGAGGGAGAATTATGTGTAAATGTGTTAACTAGCACTTCTTTGGAGCTAAAACCTTTATAGTTTTTAGCAGCAAGCCACTAACTGTTACCCGCTAACAAGCTAACCTAGCCCATTCTAAAAGATAAACGTTAATTAGGGTTAATTCAGCCTGTAGCAGTTAACCACTACTTGCCTGAGTAGCTTAGCCTTATGTCCTATAGCTGTACTGAGCTCTTGGGGACACCCATAGAACAGCTTAGCCTTATGTCCTATAGCTGTACTGAGCTCTTAGGGACACCCATAGAACAGCTTAGCTTGGCGGTCAACCAGGTGGAGGGTCTCTTGCTGTATGATGTTACAATAGAGTGGAATCTGATTGGCTTGTTCAAGGAAAAAGGACAAACAGCAGGGAATGTTTTCTTCTTCACACACTGGAGACCCATCTGAAAGTCTTAAACTGATTAAAGGTTTGTAATTGGGTAAGAGGTAACAAGTGTAGTAGGTCCCCTTTAAAGATTATAGAATGATATCCTCTCTTCTTTTATAAGCCATCTCTCCATATACAGCCCCAAAAATGGCAACACAGCTGCAACAGTAATCGAGTCGTGTTGATGGAGGTGCTGATGGAAGTGTTGATGCCAGAAGATCATGAGACCAGCTTGCTGAGATACAGGGCGTGCCAAAAAATCTCTATGCATACTGTTTTAGATACAAAATGTCTTCAACATTTTTTATACATACATGAATATATATATTTAAAAAAATATATCATTTTGTTTTCCGCTCTTTTAACAATGTCGCTAATATAAGCAGATCTCGTTTTCCGGCTACAAGCATTGATTTATGGAGACTTTTGAGACAGCCTTTACAGCTTGCTTACAGCAACAGGCTATAAATACTCTCATGTTCTAGTGCTCGCTCACTTCCAAATGTGTGATCCCACGTTTAAAAAAAGGAGACGGGATTCTGCCAGCTCATGTTCAGGATTTTTAGGTCAGTACAGTTCCGCGGTTGATTTGACATTTGACTGCGGTCAGTTTTGGCTCTCGGTCAGTGTAGAGACTGGCTCAGCTTAGTATGTTTGTGAGTGGCTTTCAGTTCTAATTATGCACAAACGAGGATTGACATGTATGCTAATCACTGATTAAAAAAATAATAATAAACTAGTAGGTATTGGCACCCTGCCAGATATTGGTGTACCCCGCCTCGTGCCCTAAGTCTCCTGGGATAGGCTCCAGGCCCCCCGCGACCCTGAATACAGGATATAGATGATCAGTGAGTGAGTGATAAACAAGTAGGGATGCTTATCAGTTTGGGTCTCTTTGAGCATTGGTTGCTTAGGTGGTTAATGGACAGAAGGTCGGCGGTTCAAGCCACAGCATGGAGTATGCATGTTCTCCTCGTGCATTGTGGGTTTCCTCTAAGTATTCCAGTTTCCTTCCACAGTCCAAAGACCTGCAGATTAGGCTGATTAGCATTCCCAGTAGTGTGTATGTGTGTGTGTGTGCCCTGCGATGGATTTGCACCATAGCCAGGCTTTACCCCACCTCATACCCTAAGTCTCCTGGAATAGGCTCCAGTCCCCTGTGACCCTAAATACAGAATAAAGCGATATAGATGATGAGTGAGTGAGTGAGTAATGATTATTTCCCAATAAGAATTTATTTCACTTATATATACCAGCAATATGGATTTTTGACCATTTTTAGTTACATTTATTGGCTGGGAAAGTTTTTACGTTCATCTTAACCGCATGACATTTTAACTTTTGCTACAAAGTGCTTACACTAGAGACTCCTTCCTTAAGCACTAAATAAGCATGTCTTTCCTTAATACGATGTTGTAGAGAATCTGCACTAAAGGTTCCCATGAACAAGCTGTTGTCAGGGTGAGATTCAAAATGATTGTTTAAAAGGCAAAAACAAAAGCTAACCAACAAGCAAACCAAAAATGACAAAAGTCCTAGTGTTACTGTCCTCAATGTAAACAACTCAATGACCCTTTGGTTTATTATGTATAATATTTATTAAATACCGTATTTTTTTCTTTTTAAGTTGCATTATTATTTTTTAACAAATTAAACCATAATGCATTTCAGCTGTAAATATCTGTAATCTAGCGTCTGCTAATGTTTCAGTGTGAATTTCTCACCTGAGTTCCGTTTCTCAAAGCTGAAACCTCAATATATCTGTCATGAAAACCAGAAGTTATGTGAAGACCTGAGCCACTACTGTGATTCCTGGGAAAACCTCAGTATTTAAGGTGTGCAAATCCTCAGATAGTCATTAGCTGATTAGCTTATTGAGAGCTGCAGAGCGTGTTGTTTTTTTTTTTTGAAATATGAAATGCTGACGTCCTTGAGCTTTATAAAAAAATAAAAATAAAGTGTTTGATTGCTCTTTCACATCTTTCATCTCACGCTGCTGCTATTTTGATCTTGGTGGCTTGGTGGGGTTCGTCACTCAGACGTCATTGCTTGCGCGCTTTGGGTTTATGCTAACTGTCGGGTGTAGAGGAGACCTGCTGGCATGAGCACGTCAGCTGTTGACGTCATTTCTGTGAATAGAGCAAATCTAGATAAACATCTGTTTTTCCTTTTTTTTTTCTCTCTTTCTTTAAATCTAAATTGAGTGGATTTTTCATAGTTACTGATTCAATGTGGTGGAAAATCTAGAACTTATACTGACTGACAAGTCCAAGTTAATGTAGTAATAATTTACTTGAGTAGAAGTAGAAGTTCAAGAGTTAATGAGAGTTAGTATAAGAGTAAATATGTTATAAGATTTCCTTTTTACATGGCTACATGCTTTTTCCATGGTGCTACGTTTCCCACAAAATGTGAGCATGACATATTGTTCTATGTTTTCCAGTGCTAGGCCTCTCATGGCCCCAAGTTCTTTTAGTACTAGGGTCCTATGTTCACAGGTCCCTATGTTCTCCAGTGCTACGCTCCTACAGTATGTTCACAGGTCCCTATGTTCTCCAGTGCTACGCTCCTACAGTATGTTCTCAGGGCCCTATGTTCTCCAGGGCTAGAGTCCTATGTTCCCAGGGTACCATGTTCTCCAATTCTAGGGTCCTGTGTTCCGCGGGCCACATGTTCTCCAGCACTATGGTCTTATGTTCCCAGGGCCCTATGTTTGCCAGTGCTAGGGTCCTATGTTCCCAGGGCCCCATGTTCTCCAGTACTGGGGTCCTATGTTCCCAGGTCCATATGTTCTCCAGTACTAGGGTTCTATGTTCCCAGGGCTCTATGTTCTCCAGGACTAGGGTCCTATGTTTTCAAGGCCCTATGGTCTCCAGGACTAGGGTCCTATGTTCCCAGGACCCTATGTTCTCCAGTACTAGGGTCCTATGTTCCAAGATCCCCATGTTCTCCAGTACTAGGGTCCTATGTTTCCAGGGTCCTATGTTTCCAGGGTACCATGTCCACATGGCCCTGTGTTCCCCAGTACTAGGATCCTATGTTTCCCGGGCCCTATGTTCTCCAGGACTAGGGTCCTATGTTCCCAGGTCCCTATGTTCCCCAGTACCAGGGTCCTACGTTCCCAGAGCCCATGTTGCCAATGCCCTATATTTTCAGGGTCTCTAGGGTTCCCTTGGTCTATATACTGTACAGTAGCACATAATGTTAACCTGAAAAAGATGTTCCCTAGCTCTCTGCTTTGTAGTTTTGGGGCTATTGTGGGAACACATCAAAGCTGATGCATACACAAAAGTATATAGGTTTTTGTTTTGACTGTTCGATGGAATTCTTTCTAGAGACCTCTTAATAATGACAACCATAAGTCTTGCTGTGTTAAAATTCTTTTGAAGCCTTGTTCAAGCTAAATAAACTGAATCATATTCAGGAAATATTTTATCTTGATAAAGGTCACACTTTTCTCAGAATAGGATGGTTAATGTGTGGAATGAACTAGGGAACATCGGACCCTGGGAACAGCTGGGCGCGTACGCCTCTGGGTTTGTTACCTTGCTAGATTTGTTTGCTAACCAGCAGGCTAATGCGTTCACATGCAAATTACACGTTATCCTGAAAAATACCAACAGTCTGTAAAATATTTGTGAGCCATCATATCAAGTCAGCTATCATAAATCGCTATAAACGATAGAGTGCGGTATCAAATGTTACATTTTGGTAGAAAAAAAACAGTAGATAAATACCTTATCCTCATGATCCTTTAGCAGAATTGAGAAAGTTTGAATCCTAAATATTGTTTTAAAGCACTTTAATGAACACTGTCCAATCATGGAGCTTCCATGCAGTAAAGCTTTGAAAGGTCGAGCTACTAGCAATCAGGTTAGAGATCAGTCAGGTCAGTTGTTGAAATTACCTGCATCTTACTTCTTGTTGTTTTAAGTTTAAGGGTAGTTTGTGCCTTACTGCCACCTACTGGACTGGAGTGTGGTGCAGAAGCTTGTGGCTTTGTTTGAAACATGACATTTAAAGATTGTAACAACACACGTTACATTATACAAGCATTTCAATGTATATTGAATCCTTTTAGTAGTTTCTAATGTTTCAAAACCTGTAAGAAATATATCTGCTAGAGACAAAATCAGACAATAACGATTAGTGATACTGAATTAAATTGAAAAAATGCAAAGCTGGGAAATTCTATGTGAATCAAATTGGTAGTCTTCCTTATGATTTTGTTGAGTTCATTCTTTTACGAACTGAAGTAAAATTACTGTGATCTTACTTCTACTGGAATACGTACCATTACACGGAGCATTGTGGTACCCCACCGCCTCCTGGGTCTAAGTCTCCTGGGATAGGCTCCAGGATAAAGTGAACCATGTGCTCAAGTACTGTAATGAAAATACATCTAATTCCGTAGAATTGTCCAATTTGTTAGTTATTTTTCTGTCAGCTAGACTTTCATACTACGTCCTTGTGCATGAAAGTAATTAAGCTTGTGATGTCACACTGTGACGCTGTCATGTTTAATATGATTAAAAGACGTGTAGGCGTGATTAGTCATGTCTTGGCCAGTCCTCTCGTTTTGATTGTTTTTCCATTTCGGGTTTGTTCTCCTGATGTGTCTCTGTTCATTTCCAACTGTTTTTTTTTTTTTCTTTTTCTCTATTTTTGCCTCAGTGTGAAATGCCCTTTTAAAGCATTATATTCAGATCATGTTTTCTTCTACACCTGCAGCTTGGGGTCATTTGTAATAAACTACGTGCCCAGAAACACCAATAACATAAAAAAAAAATGTCCACTGCCTGTACAGTAGTTCACTGCTGACGCTTTGGTATATCACGTCTACAGTAAGTGGTTCACATTCTTCGCTGACACAGTTGACGGTGCTTGTTTTTTGCGTCCGCAGATCTGCGCCGTGTGCTTAGAGGAATTCAAGCAGAAGGACGAGCTGGGGATCTGTCCATGCAAACACGCCTTTCACCGGAAGTGAGTATCAGTGCATGCATCAGCATCTCAGTTCCTGAGAATGGGACGAGTGTGTAACGTTTTGACACGGGCAAATCTCAAAATGTGCTTATTCGTTTTTTACCCTTTTTTTTTTGTAGCAGAAAATGCATCTTTTTTTTTTTTTTTTCAAATCAGACTTCAATTCTAATATCTATTCTAGAAAAACAGCATTCTGATAAACTAATCGCTATGTGTATAATTCTATATAGATGCTCGTTATACCAGACATAGCTAAGAATGTACATTGTACATATGGCGTGTAGGTGTGGTTTAATTGCGTGTGTTGCAGGAAGCTTCTAGAAATCATCAGTCTGTCCTGTTTAAAAAGGAGAGAGAGGTCTCCACTGGCTCAGAGCCAGCTCCTCTCCCTCACACCAAGTGTCCTCGGTGTGTACACACACCCAGCAGAACACCTCGGTGGGGGTCTGGGAAGAGACTGAGGCCTCACACCAGGCTAGGTCTATTATATAACATGCACATGCCTCTACCTTCTGAGAAATTTACCTTCTTAGAGCTTTCCCCATCCCCGATTTCTTCTTATTTTGCTTCCACAATCCACACAGTGACCCATAAGTCGTTTAAACATGAAACCCCATCTAACTTAAGGCATGAACCAGTGAGAAACAGGTGCAGATGATTACAGGTGATCAGGCCGGTGATTAGTTTACTGCTGAATCCTGAGTGGTTGGAACAGACGAGAGGGGAAATGAGGTCGCTGCTGAGGCTGTTACATTAACTCATTAACTCATTAACTAGCTAATGGATGTACATGGTTAATCAGATTAAATTTTTGAATCGTGTCTTTAGGCCTTTTGCAGCCTGTCTCAGTAAAATTTTTCTTCTCATTTCTTTCATTTAATCTACATTATTTAATTCAGATTAATTTAGTATGAAGAAATGGGCGGGGGGGGGGGGCGCTCATGACTTTTGAACATTACAGTATGTAGTATTTGTGTATGTATCATATGTTAGATCTTTGTTTTGCTTTTAGTCCCTCCAGGAAAGTGTTGGAAGTATGGAAGCCTTATTAAGTAGATATGAGATAATTATGAGATAATTAAAATAAAATGAGATGATTAGCAGATGTGTAAAATAATTAGTCAGAAATTTAAGCTAGTAGTAAGGAAATGGAGATAATTCTAAACTCAAAAGTGAATTTTGTGATAAGTCGAAAAGTTTAAAATAATAAGTCAAAACCTTAAGATAGTTTAATATTTTGATAAGATAAAATTGTGTAATGTCAAAATGTAGAAATAATATTCGGGTTCGACCCTATGTGCACGGGCGGCACCATGAAGCACGGACACGAGGCGAGGTCTTAAAGAGAAAAGGATAATTTATTTAGAATAAATGGGGAAGGAAAGGGTTAAAGGAGGGAGGATGGTAAGAAAGGGAAGGAATGAAGTGAAAAGGTGCACGTGCAGGTCCAGGGGCAGTGCCTAGCTGGCATGCGGGCACACGGCTAGCGAAAAGTGGCGGTAGGCGGAGTGGCAGAACGGAGTGCGCGGAGGCAGCGCTCCTTCACGTTCCCTAAGTGGGGGATAATACATTAACATTGTAAGATTTCAACATTTTGATGCAAGATAAAATTTTCAAAATTTGTCAAAATTTAGAAATAATACATCAGAATTTTTAAATTATAACTTAAGTTATAAAAATTCTGAATTTTTGGATTATACACCAGAATTTTGAGATAATACATCAGTATTGTAGGACATCAAAATCTTGAGATAGTACGCCATAATTTTAAGATGATACATAAGAATTTTGTAATAAAACCTCAGTATTATAAAATGTCTGAATATTTGGATAATACACCAACATATTGTAAGACATTATCATTTTGAGATAATACACAGAACTGAAAGATGTCAAACTTTTTAAATAATACATCAGACTATTTTAATGACTTGGAATTGTAAGATGTCAGAATTTAGAGACAATACATCAGACGTTTAAGGTAATAAGTTAGAATTAGAGATAATACTAAAGTCAATTTTTTAAATTGTAAAATATCAGCATTTTTAGATAATACTTCAAACTGTTATAAAAATAACCTGGAATTGTAAAACATAGGAATTTTGTATGTGTATGAATGTTGAGATAATACATCAGTATTTTGAGATAATACATCTAAATTGTAAGATGAACAAATTTTGAGATAAGTTTGAGTGTATATAGAAAGCCATTTTGGCATAATAATAATAATAATAATAATAATGAATAAAGTTGGGGTTAGTGTTGAATATAAAACATCCATTAATGTGAATTAACAAAAAAAAAAAAAGAAATCTGAACCTTTTAATGTGTAACCATAAAATAGTTTTTTTTGTCTCCTCATAATCTGTTTTGCAACACAAAAAGTGATGACTTCATTTACTGTATTATGTGATAGTGATTGAGACAACACTTACTGTGTTTAAAAGTATACAATTACATGTAAACAAATTAATATTTCAAATAATATGAATACAAAATTCTTTTAAAATAATTACGTTCGGCAGCTCTAATTCCGACACTCTTAGCTGTGCAGCTGAAAAAAAAATCCCTGAAATGCCGCCTCTCCTGCCGTCTCTCCCTGCAGCTCCTGATGTCCTAAAAACAGCAGCGGAGCCGGTGAATAATTCATCAGCGCGGTGTGTACACTGCTACTGACTCGATCCGCTTCCCTGTGTATCATCACCGCTTATAAACTCTAAAATCTACACTAATATCAACTCTCGGTGTCACGTTAATCAAAGACACAGAGGGAGATAACAGAACGGATATTTGGTTCTGCTGCACAGTCATCACGCTGCTCATCATACTGATATTTTCACTGCTGGAGTTTGGGTGGAAGATTAGCATCACCTCATTTTTCGTGAATTTATTAAGAGCGTACATTAGGGTTGGGTGACGCTGTCAAAATTATACATCGTGACATAAATCATTATGAACAATCGGATACACGAAGATTGGCACTCCTGGTAAAAATGGGGACAAAAACCAACACACAACAAATATTTTCTTAAACTGTCACTGAACTTTCAAACGAAGTAGATTTATATTTTATAACAAGCAAATGAAAAAAAATTGTCTATTCAATTAATTAGACACATACCGTATATTTGTGTATTCTTTTTAACCTGGGTGCCAATAATTCCGAATTAATTCAAGTTAAAATTTAGTTTGTGTTAAATCATAAACTACAGTACAACAACTTAGAAGGTACTATAACCCGCAGTAAAGTTTTTTACATAATAATCAACATGTTAAATAAAAGTAAAATGTCTAAGTAAAATGTCTATTTTGTCTAATTTATTTTGTGCGGAAAAATAAATTCTAGCAGAAATACTTGAAATGATTTTTTTCCCCCCTGATTTTCTCCCTAATTTAGTCGTGTCCAATTCCTCCCCGTCACTAGGGGGCTCCCACATTAAGGCTACTACTACCACTCAGTCGGGAGGGCCGAAGACTGTCACGTGTTTCCTCCGAACCATGTGACGCCAGCCGACCGCATCCTTTCTAACTCACGCATCGATGGGGGCGGCGCAACACACTCGGAGGACAGCGCTATCCGCTCCTTCCGGTTGCGCAAGCTCACAGTCGCCCCCCTGATTAGCTGTAGACCCGTGATTAATGTGGGAACACCAAGTACCTCTCATCCCTCAACTGTGAGAGAGCTCGGCCAATCAGCTCTCTAGACCTCTGGCTGCGAGAGGTTACAGCATCACTCGCGATCTCCGGATGATAAGGCGAGCACTTTACCACTGCGTCACTCGGAGGCCCTAGCAGAAATACTTTGCATGAAATGAAGCGATGAACCCATCATGCATAGTGTCCACTGTAAAAGCCTCTGGAGGCAGTGTTATGATCTGGGGTTACTTTCGTTGTTCAGGTCTAGACTCAGCAACGTTATCAGCTGACGACCTGAATGTACTGAATCACCAGATTATCACATCCATGGAGTTCTTCTTCCCCAATGAGCATGAGGAATCATTTAACTTGCCATTTAAACATTCTACTTCCCCTCTTTCTGACCTTCTCATTATCTCGCTCTGTTTCTCTCAGGTGCCTCATCAAGTGGCTGGAGGTGAGGAAGGTGTGTCCGCTGTGCAACATGCCCGTCTTACAGCTGGCGCAGCAGCAGGGAACCTCCGTGTCGACGGCCCTGACGCAGCAGCCCCTGCCCGGGGTGGAGAACCTGGTGTAGCCTTGATTTGACGTCCTCTTTCTCCTCTTCCTCCTCGTCCTCCTACCTCTGCCCCGCTCCCCTCAATCGCTCTACTGTACAGGTACACAACAACAACAACAACAACAACAACAACAACAAATGGCAGCGTCCTTGTTTTCCGCCTCAGCAGATTCTTGTCCTACGATGAAGACTCGCGAGTGCCAACAGCGATCACCATATTATTGTTATTTTTATTATTATTATTATTAATATTATTTGACTTTAGGGTTTTCTTTAAGGGGGCAGTGAAAATTCAGACTGTTCCACACCAAAGCACTTTTCTGGGGACACCAGCTCAAAAGGGGTGAATGTGAACTATGAGGACAGAAAAAAAAAGATTAACAACCACAAACAACAAGTGATTTTTGTTTTCTTTTTTTGTAACAAGCACTTTACATGGACTCCATGTTAATCTTAATCGCTTGTGAAGATGGTAGCAGGTTTTGTATTATTTCGGTTATTATTATTATTATTATTAACACAATGTGATAAAGGGATTACAAAGTGTGTTTTTGCAGAGCACAGGTAGAAAGTGGATTCCTTATAGGTCAATGATGACCCTATAAATGGAAGCGGACCTAGCATTAGACACGTGTCTCACTGCAGAGAACCGCTGATCTACTCTGTTATAGTGCCCAAGGAAGGCATCCTACAGTAAGGTGGATTGAAGCAGCTCCTGACTGAACTGATCCGAGACAGTTCATGTTACAATTAAGGTCTTGTATCAGGGCAGAAAAGGAGCATCTGATTGGCTGAAGGACTTCAAGGTGTTGGCCAATAAAAAGTGATTAAGGAGATGGACAATGACAAATCATGATACGTTATTTCAACCGCTAGTTTCTTTTTCGTAGTCGTTCCATTAGCAGCAGCAAGAATGAAGGTCTTGCCGCTGAGTTTGTTACACTGGTCCAGTATCTGAATGTCCTTCCTTTGTGTCCTGGTATCACACCACTCAACTGATTTCTGTATCGCGATACATTTGAGATTGCCTCTTGAATCACTTGTACACTAAATCTTTGAAATAGTCATCTCGGCTTTTTATTTTTCACACCGAGACCTCGTTCAGTATTTCAGCGACGAACAAAATCATAGTTGTTACGGAATCGTTTAACGTGTAAATAGTTGAAAAGAATATATCAGTATCGACTGAGTGACATACTCTAAGAAAGTACTTAAAGTAGCTAGCTAGATGTTTGTTTTATGGACACGTTACAAGCTACATATATCCAGGGGCGTTCAAGTCAACAGCGGGACTTTTCAGGTGAATTGACGAAGCAATTGCTTTCAAGTACAGTACGCTGATGAGACTCTTAGCCGCGGTAAAACTCGTGAATGACGAGTCCGAGGTGAGTTTGCTCAGAGCCTACTGCAGTCTTTGCCTTAAATATTCAGCCAATAGAGCGCCTGATTTTGAAAAATTGGTGACTTGAGGAAGAGACCGTACACACAATCGTTCACCAACACGTTGCAGGAACTCAGCTGGGAGTTATTGCTTCATCCCCAGTACAGTCCCGACCTCGCTTCAAGCCATTTCCAACAGGGAGTTCCTGGGAGGCCGGCGTTTCAGAAATGAATCAGTGAATCAGGCTGTCTGATCATGACTCCCGCTTTGACTTGAACAAGCTCTCAGAAAAAGTCTCGACTTGTAGCTTTGTCATTTAGCCCTGTGGATCACGTTATTTACCCCTTGTTCCAGTGGAAGGAGAAGGCTCTCAGTTACAGAGTAGTGCTCGTCAGTCATGTTAATCCAGACATGCCTCCTGCCCAACACTACAAACCTAAACACTACGGCTCAAGTAATGTCAGTCATGCGATCGCCGAGATGAACCCACGTCCATTTTCGTGTGTTCACATCTCAGAGCCCGAGCCAAAGCCAGTAAGGTTCTATCATCACTCAGCCTAGATAAAAAAAAAAAAAGAAAAGAAGGGTTCTAGCACTTTGTATCTAATACACAAAGAGCTGTTAATGCATTAAGCGCATTTCACCAGTCAGCAGGTTGCACCTTTACTGAATGTGCTTTCTGGTGCTTTCCCCGTGGATGCATTGTCCGTGGTGTAAAGTGCTGCGTAGGGCATTTTCAATCGAGGTCAGAGGCTTTAAATAGATCTTGTGGGTTAAAATTTTTATGAAAGCAGAAGGTGCGCTTTGTTCAACTCTACCGCCACGTTTCCAAATCCAATCCCAAATCCAATACACATTGGTTTTTGTCTTGTTTTTCTTATTAAGGGATTTCTTTGAATTCTCGATCATGGTTGAAAGATGTACGTTGTTCAATTGCGTCTAGATTTGACAAGAATGTTTAGCTGTTTTCATAATAATCTGTGCATGTTCATTAGCGCGAAGAACAACTTCTGTTCTTGCCTTAATCTTAAAGGATTCTCACGAAATCATTATTAGCCATAGCAATGACGCCATGCTAAAGATGTGAAAAGCCAAATCAAAATGTTTCACTGTGTTCAAAACACAGGACATCACACCGGTTATGATGTAATAAACTTCACATAAAATATAGTATGTTTAACAGAATCTGCGAGGTCGAATCAAACTCCTCCTCTGCTGCTTGTTAGAGCCTTGACGCACCAGACCCTCTGACACGTCATCACTAAGCGTCTAGCCGACTGGGCGTAGTGTGTTTTGTGTTCTAGGTTCTTCTCGGATCTTGTTCAGCCCAATTCCAACCAATCGTAGCATACTAACATAGATCTCCAAGCATCACATGGTTTTAGCGTTTACATCATCAGTAAAGATGACATATTACGTAGCATGTTTTAGAACCGTAGTCTTATACGTTCACGCAGAAGTAAGATATTTAAGTTTTGACGATTAATACGAACCCAAATTAGACATCCCTTCCCCCGTGTTTAATAATAAAAGGCAGTTATTAGTGTATATTAATATTGTTTGTATTATTATTATGATTAAGAACGATTGCTGAAATGAGTGCATGCATATTATTTATTTATTATTAAAAACATATTACACACTACTGCCCATTTCTGCAGTGACATAATCACAGACATCGATTCACGCAGATTATTTTTTGTCCTCTTAGCACTAGGGAGTTGTTATTTGTTTAGATTTACTCATAATGTTATAAACAATAATAATAATAAAAAAATCATATAATTTTGTAACTCTATATAGTACACAGATACTGCCCCCTGTGGGTGTGGAGAGCATTCCTTCTCAAATTTACGTGTCAGTTTTGCAGATGATGACAACAAGAGACTTATTTTTCTCTTTTCATTTTATTGCCAACACTAATCGATTATTGTGTTACCATGAACACAAATTGCGCTGCCCCCTGCTGGTGTGGGTAGATTTCTCTTTGTGCCGATGTAGATCCGGTAATGTTGGTGATGATTTTTCATTTTTCATCGTTGTTGGATGACTAAGCTCAACTTTTGTTTTTATTTTTATGTGTATTATTTGTTATGATTACAAATACTGATGACACACTACTGCCCCCTTCTGGTGTGGAGAGATTTCCCTTTCACGTAGATGCAGATTATTTGGAGGAATTGAAGGAAGCGACCTGCTGTGTTTGACGACGGCCCGGTGTGTCATGGTTTGTCGAAGACGCAAACATGACTGAGTGATACGAGTTAAACCCGTGCAGTTGGCCGCATCCTTACAAGTCTGAACAGTTTTGTAGTATAACCTAGAGTGGAGCCATCTTCAAATCGTTGGCGTAGTTAATTGTCCAGATATTGTATAGTTCCTTCCTGCTGCCACGTTATGTCCTTTCGTAACCCTCATGGTTTGTGGGTGTACAGTGTTTGTTTTCTAGCGTCATCACCTCGTCATGCCGCGTGTTTGACCCTCTTAACCCTTGCACTCACACACACACACATACACACACACACACACACACACACACACACACACCCACACCTGTGTTTAACACTGATAATGTTTGTGATGCTCACAGACATGGTTGTAAAACTAAGAATTCTGTAGCAGAATATTTTTTGGAGACATTCTTGCTTGTACAGTATTTGTAAGCTCTATTTTTGTATATTTAATTGACATTTTGGAGAAAATAAAAAGAGACAAAAAGAATGTTCTTTTATTTCGTTTGTTGTTTTGCTAATTTTGTTTTATTCATTAAAAAAAAAACAAATGTTGCATGTGATTGACTTGAACTGTAAATATAAAATAAAAATTACCACATTTTGGAGGTAATAAAAGCAGCATCCTTGCACTTGTCTTTCTTGTTTTATTTGTGCCAGAGACCTTATCAGGAGAGGAGATGGTTCACAGGTTGAACTATGCTTTATATGGTGGGTGGAGCCTAATACAGGATGTCCTGCCCTTTTATTCAAAGAAGTCAGTCACTGATGAGAAGTCTCAGCTCAAACAAACGGGGGTCCAAGTGATTAACATTCAATAATGTCTATATTCTCTATATAATAATGTCTAGACACTGCAGACAATAATGTCTATAGTGTCTAGAAAATAATGCTTATCTATACTGTCTAGACAGTAATATCTAGAAAATAATGTCAATTTATACTGTCTAGACAATGCTGTCTATAATGTTTAGAAAATAATGTTTATCTATACCTTCTAGACAATAATGTACACACAATAATGTTTATCTATACTGTCTAGACAATAATATCTATCTATACTAGACAATAATGTATATATACATTTAGGTATATTGTTCAGTATAATGTCTAGACAATAATATCTATACTCTCATAATAATTTATTTAATAATATATAATGATGGCTTTAATGTCTAGACATACTGTTTATCTATATTGTCTAGAAAATAATGTCTATCTGTACTGTCTAGACAATATGTCTATACTGCCTAGACAAGAATGTCTATCTATACTTGTCTAAATAATGTCTATAATGTCTAGACAAAAATGTCTATAATCTCAATATAATAATGTCTATAATGTCTAGACATTATACTGGTTATCTATACTGTCTAGACAATATCCATATATACTGTCTAGACAATAATGTCTATAATGTCTAGACAATAATTTCTATACTCTCAATATAATAATGTCTACACATTATACTGTTTATTTATACTGTCTAGACAATGTCCATATATACTGTCTAGACAATAATGTCTTTACTGCCTAAATAATGTCTACATGCTCAATGCATTTAGGTCTAAATAATGTCTGGACAAAAATGTCTATACTCTGTATACCATGATGTCTACACTGTCTAGACAATAATGTCTATACTCTCAATATAATGACGTCTATACTGTCGTACCCCAGTAGCAGAGTTGTTTGTTGGCCACACCCCTAATCGGTCATTGAGCAAATCAATGAATTAATCAAATCTGAATTAATGAACAAATCAATTTCAGATTAATTCAGTGCAGTAATCAAATTCAAATTAAATTATTTAGTTTATGGCTCTGTCTCAATTATTTATTGAGGATTGTGATTACAAGATATACATGTGGCACATAAATGTTTGGTTTGCAAGGTTTGATGTGCCAAATTTATATCTCATAATTCTATAATCACAATGAAAGTGTCATGATTTGGGTCAGTTAATAAATTGGGTACTGCTGCCCCCTGGTGGCCACTGTCCAAGATATTCTTGGTGACCTTACTGGATCTTCAAGGCTAAAGTTGCTAACACTGAGAAGCCTCAGAGAGACCCAGTTCACCATCATGCACTACATGTACTGGTGTAAACCTTAACGCCTTAACATCTCAGTCAGCTCTATGGAGTTGTTCGGTCACTTAAACAGACATGTTCATGTGGTCGCTGATGCTATGTGACAGAATTTTGGAAATACTTTAGAGATCAAAGGTTTAAGATAAAACAATCACAGAACTGATGGAGCAAATTACAAGTCATGGTGTAAGGAGGCGGGGCTACACCATCAGGATCCACCAGAGGGCATAACTATATGTTACGCAGGATTATATATTCTCTCTCTCTCTCTCTTATATATATATGTGTGTGATATGATATAGATAATAGATGGTAAATGTAACTATAAGTAGATAAATTGTATAAGAAGAATAAAGGACTAATGGCATCCCTTGCTGTGCATCCAGTGAACATTACATAAAAAAAAATATATATATATATATATATAATAATAATAAATCACACAGACACAGAGACATGTTATTTTCTGTGTTTTTTAATTTTGTTTCATTGGCTGCGTTTAAGAATAAAATTGCATGAAACCCAGAATGTAAACGTTTGCATCTTATAATCACACACACTCACACACACACACACACACGCACGTGATGGCAACTTTAATAAAGCAGGCAAAGCTACCGAAGCGATTGATGGAGTTACTTATCAGTCAGCAAAAATCAGGCCAGGCAGCGACAGTAAGGTTCGTACAAGAGGTTGTTCAGTCTGTAAAAAAAAAAAATATATGAGCAACCGTCAATAGTGTATACCCAGTTCTCGAGAGGATTAAATGTGACGAAAGACTGAAATCCTGACAGATGGATGTAAAGTACATTTACAGCAGGGATATATGCAGCTCCATGAGTAATGCTTTACACTCTTAGGGGGTGAAAAATATGCTTTGGTGAAAAAAAAAAACGTGACAGTTTTTCCACTCTTCACAAAGACGTGTTTGGTGTCCAGTGGAGGTTTTCAGGTTTATGTAGAACATATATATATATTTTTTTTCATAAAAACTATATGTAAATCCTCAGATGTTACACATTAAAAATGGGATGGAAAATTCATGTATGTTTTCAAAGGTGGTAAAATGTTGCAGTTCCTCCATAATCCTGTAGGTGGTGTGCTCTAAACTATTAAAACTGCACAAATTCCTGTGTGGTAGGACTGAATTACTATAATTTAAGTTTCTTTGGAACTGTAACAAAATCTGGGGAAAAAAAGTTATATTGAATATTTATAGGATCGTGATACTTCCAGAATCGCAATACTATCACAATAATATCGTATCGGGCGGCCCATGGTGGTTCCCGTCCCTATTTATACACACACACACTTCCTTAAGCAGTACTGTTTTCTGTAATTCTAGTTTTGTAAATTAGTAAATTTGTAAAATTTATAATTTAAAATAATAAAAAAAAGAACTTAAAATTATTTAAAACTTGGGCTATTTTTTTAAACAGCTAATGTTACCTAGCATCAGGAAATATCTGTGTTCAGGATAAAGTGCATCCATTCCTAACTGCAACAGAACTAAAGCAGATGTGGTTTTTTTGTTTTTTTTTAAAGCAGATGCTATAATTATTTAAAATTCCTTTTAAATTCAAATTTCCTTTGACGCACGACACTTTTATGCTGCTTGAAAGAATTGTGCTTTCTCTAAACAAACAAACAAAAAACTAATTTCACTCATTCACTTTAAAGTTAACCTTGTGATGTTTCAAATCAGGAAATTGGGACATTTGACTACATAAACATTCCACATATCTGAGAGATTAGACTCGGGATTTAGGAAAAAAACTAGGAAATTTAGTTTATACTCATAAGTATAAACAAATGCGAGCTGATACTAAAAAAAAAAAAAAAAAAAGTAGGACAATTAAATAAAAAAGAAACTAATAAATACAAGGTATGGGATTTAAAGGAAATTTCTCTGTCCAAGATTCCAAAAAATTGAAAGTTAATGTAATTATTATTATTATTATTATTATTTTTACAAGCTAGATTGTGGAAGCTACTAATTATTATCATTCCCATCCTGTAATTCCAAAATGACCAAAACGACACCAAACAAACTGACGGCTTTTGTGTGAAGTGGAAAATTCTGTTTTTTTTCGCCATACTATTCCTTGGCACAAAGCAGATCATAGATCATAGAAAAAAAAAACAACAACAACAACATTTCTGAGGCATCTTACAGGCGTATTCAGCACTGAATCCAAAAAAAAAAAAAAAGATAAAAAGAGAGACAAGAAAAAGCAGGAACAGAACATTTCCAATAAATGATAAAAAGCAAAACCATGTCACTGAAATTGATCTGTACAGTATAAATAGTGTCTAGCAGTCAGGAATGTGCGATTCCACACCTGTAATCAGGAACAAAAACGAGAGCAATCTTGTTCTCACACGTCATTCTCACACACTGCCATAAATATAATGTAGCATTGGTATTCCACGTACACATCTCATGTGCAATGAATATAAATAGACTACCGTCGTATCAGCGTCGTCAGCATTTAATAAGAGCTCGACGTTTTTCTCCGCGTTATGGATACAGATCTTTACAGAACAGCCACATAAGAGGAAATAAAAAAAGGGCACGACACCGGGCACTTTAAAAACAGCAAACATTACTAGAACTGATTTCTACAACGGCCTTTGTGGTTGAGAGGAAACGGATGTGCTTGCACCAGTGCAGGCTGCACGTTCTGTAGGATCCGTCTGGAATAAACGCAACTGAAGGACGGGAATCAAGTCGCGAATGCTTAGAATTCATGAAGAAGAACATTTTCTCATTTATTGTCTAGAACATCGACAACGATGAACCAGAGACTGACATTAAAGCTTTAATTAAAATATGATTTTATGTGCAAAGAATTAAAGCCAAGGTAAACGGTTTAGGGGGGAAAAACATTTGCCAGAACCACAGGAACCTTTTCTGGAACTCTTTCGAGAACTTTATGCATTGAGGATTTCATTTATTT
The DNA here is from genome assembly GCA_030014305.1 of Clarias laeviceps. Lineage (NCBI taxonomy): Eukaryota > Metazoa > Chordata > Actinopteri > Siluriformes > Clariidae > Clarias > Clarias laeviceps. Next base: position 17,696,725 of record JAQMYJ010000013.1, on the reverse strand, counting down.
CCAAATAACCATGATCATAACATAGTAGGTGGGGCTAAGGACTTTGGAATTAAGCAATTTTAACTCTTAAGCGTTAAAACTGAGGAAGGTTTCTTTTTTGGTTCCTCATGTCTGTTATTCCTCGCAGATCTCAAGATGTTTGTTTGACTCCAACAGAACCTCTTCCAGTTCCATATATTGGCTCCTACTCACAGTTCCTTTGCAGGAAGTATACCCTGCATTTACTCCTGCGGCCCAGATGTTGGTTATTTCCAAATGACTCTGGAAGTGTTTGACTAACCAAAAAAAGGAACCTTTTCCAGATCCGGTCCAGGATCTCAGAAACTTTACCCTGGACTCACAGCAGCACTGACATGAGAAGGCCCAAATCTACTCATATTCAAAGAAAAAGTAGGGTTTCAACAACAGTAGGTGGAGCAATTGCTGGAGAAGCAATTTTCCTTATCAAAATGGTGAAAATGGTGTGTTGGGAAGTTGGTGCATCTGTAAAGGTCAAGTTTGAAAACTAAATGTAGGAACAGAAGCTTAAAAGATCTCGAACTAGGTCCTAAGAAATAAACTCAGTTCTGGTCCCTGGTGGAAATGAAAATGTTCCAACATCAGACAAGGTTCCTGCCATAGAAACACACATTTATGTTTTTCAGAATAGATTCTTTTCTTCAGACCAGGAACCACTGGGATGGAGTTTGTTCAGCTGTTGTATGCTGAAGGATGAGAAGTTTAAGAATATCTGGTGAAGTCTCAGAGAATCTGAAGTCCTGGATGCACTGTCCTGATGTTGCGTTAAAACAAGTTTCAGCATTTGCATGTTGGTGAAGATGTTTGCATGTTGTGGGAGCTGGTTGCTCAAGTTTGACCAACAGACGTAGGAAGTATTTTCCTGGAAGAGGAGCTTAAAAGATCTTGAACTAAACTCTGTTCTGGACATGAAACGTTTCCAAAATCAGATAAGGTTCCCGCCGCTGAAACATACCTAGAGAATCTCAATTAATCTTAATTTAGTTTCGTTTCTTTTCCAGAATAGCATCTGTTCTTCAGACCAGGAACCATTGGGAAGCACCAAGCTTGTCAATAGCTTCTGGTTGTTCAGGTCAGTGCAGCTGCTGTATGTCCATAGGTGAGCAGCACTTTGAGAAGATCTGGTGCGTATCTCTGACTAATTGGGGTACTAGAACCTCCTACATTCTTGGTTGCAATGTCTCATCTCTGTGCAGAAGTTTTAGCATGCAGTACGCATGTTGGGGGATTGATAAATCTCGAAAGTTTCACCTTGACCAAAAAGTCTCTTCCTGGAACGAGCACTTGAAAGATCTTGAACGAGGTCCCAAGAATTGAACTTTTGAGTTCTGGTTCCTTCAGGAGGAAACGGCTGGTTGGTCACTTTGTTCAACTGCTGTATTTCGATAAACATTAGGCAATTTGAGAAGATGCAAGACGTGCATGTCTCCGAGTAATTGGTGTACAGAAAATTTCCATGCTCCTGAAAGCTTTCAACAATTGCATGCTAATGACAATGGCATTGGTGAACCTCAAAAACTCGAGTCTGACAAACAAGTCTCTTTCTGGAACGGGCACTTAAAAGAAACACATCCAGAAAAGGTTCCTGCAGAAGAAACACACCTATGGAATTTCAAGTGATCCTTATTTGCCTGGATTAAAGATATTGCTTACAGTAAAGCTATTCCTGGATTAAAAGTGACGGGACCTTACAGAACGCACAGTCGTGACCTTGGAAAGAGCTTCGATAAAAAGTGCATCGTCTGTCAAATACTGCAAAAAAGCTCCACATTAAACAAAGTGACATCAAATAACACCTTAATACTTAAACACTAGCATTTTCCAAAAAAATTTTTTCTGTTTGATATCATGGTGCAACGATTGTTCAGTCTAAAAAAAGAAATAAAACAGCAAGCAGTAAAGCTCTTACGTCTAATACTCTAGCAATTATCTTCAAACAGTTACAAAGGCAACAGGATGTATTATGCTTGAACACAAACATGCCAAACATCATTATAGACATTTTTTTTATAGAAATAAATAGTTTGAATAAACTCTATGCTCTCTTTTTAAATAATTTTTCCATCTCTATAGGACTCTGATACACATTCAATATATAAAGCATCTATGATACACAACATACTGCAAATTCAACACGACTCTTTAGAAGAGATACTTCATGTGGTCGACTTGGGCACCACAGCAAAGAAACTTTGGAAAGGAAAAACCAAATGTTGGAGGACACCAAGGGACCTTCTTCTTTTTTTTTTTTTTTTTTTTTGGATAATCACATAACATAATTCTTCGGTTGTGCATAAATAATGTATTTACAGCTTTTTAAAGTCTTCAGGAGACAGATTGTCAGGAACTGAAAATGTGGCCTTGGTGAAGGAGTGCACCGATCCGCCGTCTACGAATCTGCAAATCCGCAAGATCTCGCCGCACCGTCATCTAAAATGATCCCTTCTATTTGGAAAAAAATTTTTTAAATCACCAGCGAATACTTTGGAGTAAAATCGATTTAGGAGAAACTCAAACCCTGTGGGGATTCTTTAAAACAAGATGTACTGCACAGCAAGACAGGAAGTGATCCCCGCCCCCAAAAAAGACAAATGCACTAAAGACTGAAGCTCTAAGGCTGGTTCTAGGGGGAGAACACCAACGCCTGATGGATATCTGGGACGGTACTGTGATCTGACGAAAGTCCTCACAATATCTGCATCGCTGTTATTGCATTTGCTGAAGCGTTAGAGCTATGGCGTACTGAAACATCTGTCCAGATGTTAAGTCGTGGCTTGGCAAGAATCGATGTCACAAACACGACCGAGATAGAAGGTTTGTCAGAAATGCAAAAATATCTCCCTAGCACAAGAGATAAGGAATGAGAGAAATGTGTTCAACCTCTACTTCAGACCTTACACTCTCCCAAAAAAGAAAAAAGGTTCTTCAATGGTTCCTTGGATCTTGAGACCATCTCAATTAGGAAAAAAAAATGAGTAAATGTTCCAGATTTGCCCTTTTTATTAAGAGTGTGAGGTTTTAAGACGTAGAGTTGGGTCAGTCGAAGGCAGAATGTGAGCGATGCCGCACCGGAGCGATATGACAGCACTATGGGGAATGTAATCGTCTTGCTTGTCTTCTTGAATATTTCTGTATTATTTACCTTATTTATTATTTTTTTTTCTTCGGCAGCTTTTTACACAACTAAAAGCCAAACACTCAGTTAACAAAGTTAGATGCGTAACATGATAAAACCGCCTTGATCCAGCCATATTGCTCGTCCCTACAGATATGGCACCTCCTACTAATGAGACCTGAGCTGCATGGAAGCGACATGGCGTCGACGCTTGAAAACTTTGAACAGCTTGGAAATTAAATAAAAAATATAAGCACCATGTGAACTAAATGTTGCTTCGATGAGGCACGGGTGCAGATTGTCCGATGAACTGGCGCTTAACAGACGGGTGATGAGTCTAACCTTCGACACGGGACATGAGCGGCAGTCGGAAGTCACTAAAAAAACTCGGTACGATGGTGGTTGATGTTTTTTTCCAGAGTGCTAGGAGAATGATATTGCACTAAAAGCTTTTCTTTTTCATGTCCACTGGCATCACGTCCTGCTTGCTTGGATTTGACTTGGAATAGGTCGAATTTCTAGGCTGGTACTCTTCTTGTGCTGGAGTGTTCTTAGCAACACACTCATTAAAAATTTCTTTCTTTTTTAATACCATGCATCTCACCATACCCTTAACTCCGAGCCTTTTTCCTCTAACAGCCGTGAACGTTGCAGCTCTGTGCTATGAATTTTATCTCGTCACTGTGATCCGAAGTTGTAGAGCTTGAATCGTGTAGCTCGACAGGACTCTTCCGGAAGCCGATTATCTACAGGCGAATAAAATGTATCTTGGGACGTAATACTGTAGTGCGAAGTTTCCTGTTTTTGTCGTGGTCACGAGAGCTGAAACTGAAGTTAGAGATCCAGCGTTTTTTTTTTGTTCCATAAAGGAGAAGTCGGTGGTGTTACACAGTTCGCATGTCGCCGTGAATGGCGTTAGCACAGACCATCAGCCTTTACATGGAGGATTTTGGAGAAACCCGGCCTCTTCTTTAAAGCCTGCGGAGAACAGTGTCATAGTGTGTCAGTAGTGTCGTTTTTTAGGGCATGAATACTTTATATATAATCGAGTGTATCACCGATGAGCGTATACAAAGTATCTTTTATATTGTGTTTTTCTTTTAGGATATAATTGTTTCCATAGTAATGTCTCATTCACAGGGATTCTAAGCTGTAAGTCTTTTAAAGTAAGGAGATGTTTATGTAAAGCTTATGAAAGGAGTCTCCAGTGTTAGAGAAACAGCACAAGTTGCATAATTAATCTTAATATTAATATTTTTAACTTCGTGTTTACAGCTTTTATAAAATACATAAATGAGAAATGTTACTATAACTGAATAAAACAAAGGTTATGCACAATTAATTGCATAAAAATATTACGATATGTACCTGCGTGTCTCAAAAGTCTGCAATTTGTTACAGGAACAATACGTATTGTCAGGAATTTATGTCGGGTTTGTCAATTTTTTTATGATTTTGTTTATTTATTTATTTATTTTTTAACTTTGAGTTTACAAACGTCCTTGTAATAAGATTCTTCCCCGAAATATTATTCGATATAATAATAGCGTAGATAAATACGTCTGCAGTATATTGCATATACATACATATTTTTAAACTGCATAGATTTATATTTAAACTGTGATTTACTGCAAAAGTATTCATCTGCACGGGCTGCTTTACTGTCATGCTGTTACCTTAATTCTTTTTACAATCTACTGTAGTTACAATATCCTAAATAATAGCTATATTATCTCATGAGATCTATGCAATAACATCTCTTTTCCTAATTGTGCAATATTATATTATCTAGTGCAATTTGATTTGATTGAAAGTGTAAAAAGTGTGTTGTATTGCTTTTTCTTTCCTTCCTTTGTTTTTATACACTGCACTGTGTATAAATAATGTATTGTCTTTATACACGGAACTGTCACTACTTTATATTTGCACATGGTGCTTTGCTGCTGTAACGTTGAAATTTCCCCACTGTGGGACGAATTAAAGAATATCTTATCTTATCTTATCTTATCTTGTCATGCATGTCATGCTGTTACAGTGAAATACTGAGTGATGAGATGGCGTTCCTGTCATCACGTTGTGTTCTTTAATAATACAAGCTGTAACTTTTGGTGAGTTGTTGTGATGTGAGAGGAATGAAACATATTTTCGTTACATATTTTGTTATAGTATTTTACTATAACAGCATGACGCATCGTGTTTGATTACTTAAGTACTTAAAAAAAAACTGTATTTGTTTGTTTGTTTCAAAGAATCCATAGTGTAAAAATTGGGGCCCTGTTTTGTGGTGGCAAATGATATTCTAGTGACCCGTATTACAATGTATTAGAAACGAACAAAGCAACAAAGAGAAGTCATTGTGAGCTAACGTACATACTAATCACCATCTTTGTCATCCCCCCCCCCTCATCTGTTAATTAATTACACAGTTTTTTTTCCCTTCAGCACAGACAGATGGCCCGAACCTCACCGCAGTCTCGCACCCCTTTCGAGATGAGTCATTTTCACATTTGACTCACGAATCAGCCGTGCAGAAGCAGCAGGACTCCCCCTTAGAGATCCCTTATTAATGATTCACTGATTCACAGAGTCGGAGACGGAGGAAAGCCCGTGGCCTCTGACTCAACACCCTCCGGCTCTGGCTGGTTAATTTTAGCCCCGGAGGTGGGAGGATTACTCAGACGGAAAGATCTGCCTCCAGCAGCTTCGTGCCTGCTGTTCGCTTCGAGACGGCTGATTGAAAAACTTTGGGTGCAGGGTCTCAGCTCTCGGGCATCACGCGAGCAGGGATCAGTGGCAAACTGGCGTCTCTGCAGAAGCCGAATTCATTTCAAACCTCCGTCGGCCTACAGTATATAATTATTTACACGGAATGGTTTTAGTTCTAAATAAAAATATCGGAGAGAAGAGATCGCCTACGCTGTACAGAATCCGAGCTGGTTCTCTCCAACAGGTTTCTTAAAATAACCCCGGTTTTATTTTGCTCCAGCCTTTAACAGACGAGCGTTTACATAACGTACAGCTGAGTCGACAAAACTGCACAGTATTTTCCCAGTAAATCCATTAAGGAAGGTTAGAAAATCTAAATAATGACTAGTAATAATAAGATTTTTATATACAAATATGTTACATAGTTATCTACTGTTTTAACTGCATGTTTAGATATTAATTTTCTGCGTATGAACGAATAAACATAACACCGGTTACGTCGCACGTACGTCCCGCGAGCCGTTCAGTGGAAAGCCAAGTGAGGTGAGTTAAATTTTTTATTTTTTTTTATTGTTCCAAGAATGTGATCATGGACAGTAGCAAGAAGAAAAGGGAGCCGCTTTCAGTTTGGGTTTTAAAGCAGCCGGTGCCAAAAGGAATCATAAATTAAGGTTAAGTGAGGTTTAGTGTTTATTTAATTCATGTTTTACTTCATTTACATGTCTTTTCTAAATGTTTTGGTCGTTTTTTTATGTGAAACAATTATTATAGTGTTGGAAATTGGTAATATTGAAACGTTATTACATATACATATATTACATTATTTCCTATGGGAACACGTGTTTCGCAATATTTTCAAAATTTGCAAATTTTGCCTTAAGAATTCGCCTCCGGAAGGGATTAAATTTATATGCTGAGTGTGTGTGTGTGTGTGTGTGTGTGTGTGTGAGAAATATTGATGAAATGATGATATGTATGAGATATTTATTTTATGTTTGCATTTGGTGGCGCGTTGGCGTAGTGGTTAGTAAAAACAGGTTCCGGGTTTGATTCCCGCCTCAGGTCTGTGTTCTCCCCGTGCTTGATGGGTTTCCCTTCAGGTTAACTGGTTTTCCAAATTGTGCCAAAAAGTGTCTGTGAATGCGTGTACCCTCTATAATCCTACAGGTGGTGCACTCTAAACTATCCACACATTAAGTGTTAGCACAGCAATATGCTAAGTTTGTCATTCAGAATTCTAATACATAATATTGAATCTGGATCTTCATCAAATCACCGAAGTATCGGGATGATATCGTGTCAGGTGATCCCTAGTCATTCCCATCCCTAGTATTTATATGTACAGTATATATAAAGCACTGCTAGCCACATGACTCTTTTTAGGAAATAAATCAGTGTTTTATCGCACACAGCTTTTCCCTTTATTTAATCTGAAAGTTCTGTGAACCCGACTCTCCCTGGAGACCGAACGCTGGGGAGATTTAAAGCCCAGTGTGTGTGTGTGTGTGTGTGGATTTCGCCTCACCTGGAGTTTGTTCACCATCTCATCAAAGAGCTTTCTGGCCTCGGGGCTGTTTGGGTCTTCAAAGTAATCTTCAATGCCGATCTGTACAACAATGGACTTCAGGTTACGGCACACGCCTCCAGAGAGAGAAGAGAGAAAGAAAGAAAAGAGAGAAGGGATGTGTGAGCGGCTCAGCAAGAGCACTGAATATCAGCGTCCACTCAACCCGAGAGAAAACGTTATTTCATCACTGATGATTATTTTAATTATCTGGATGCTGTGTCATGTTTCATTTTAATTCTTCCAGGGCACAACAAGCTTTTAATAATAAGAAAAAGACACAATTCCTGTATGTATTGTGTGCGTGTGTGTGTGTGTTCATGACTCACTGTTGAAATGAAGCAGAGCTTTGGGCGTGACCGGAGTGGAGGTGAGGACCAACATCTCCAACCCCTTCAGACCTTCACGACACACTTCCGCAGCCACTTCCTGATTAATCTCACTGACGTGATCCAGCTCCAGTACCTGCAGCCTCATACAGTTCCTCGCTAGAACACACACACACACACACATTATCCAACATTCATTAACATTAAAGGTATAGTGGGCTGGAAAAGCCACAAAACAGGTGGGGGAAATGTCTTATAATATCCCAAACATAAGTGGGTTAAAACTGTGTACATTTTTCCCCAAAGTTAGGGTTATTCATTGATTCATCATCTATCCTGCATTATTCTATCTACAGGGTGGGCCATTTATATGGATACACCTTAATAAAATGGGAATGGTTGGTGATATTAACTTCCTGTTTGT
>JAQMYJ010000013.1:17662257-17677447 GCA_030014305.1 Clarias laeviceps | reverse complement strand
ATAAATACGACAGTGCATATATGAGCATTTATTTTCTGACATAGTAGAGGAAGCGGAGCTTCCCTTGTAGTCTTAGATCAGCCGCCTACAGTACCTACTTTATTAGATTAAATAGTTCATTTAACACCACAGTCTTTATTAGATTAGTTAGCTCACTTAGCACCAAAACCATCTTTAGTAGATTAGCTAGCTCACATATAACCATAGTTTTTATTAAATTAGCTAAATCACTTGGCACTTACCTTTATTATATTAGCTAGCTTACTAAACATCACTGCATCTATTAGAATAGCTAGCTCAGGTAGCACCACGACTGTTATTAGATCAGCTAGCTAACTTAGCACCAAAACCATACCAGTCGTTTGTTTTGTTAGCTCACTCAGTACCAAAAACCTAGCCTTTATTAGATTCACTAGCTCAGTTAGCACCACTGCATTTATTAGATTAGCTAGCTTACTTTGCACGATGACCATTTTAAATTATATGCTCTTAATGAGTGCCATAAACCATATATTTTTATGTGTTTATTTAGCTTAGCTAGCACCACTGCCTTCTTTAACTTAAATAGTGTTGTTGTTGTTGGTCTTTCGGCTGCTCCCGACAAGGGGTCGCCACAGCGGACTATCCAGTCCGCACTACAACTTGGCACAGGTTTTACGCCGGATGCCCTTCCTGACGCAACCCTCCCATTTTATCCGGGCTTGGGACCGGCACTGCATCCAGTGGCGTAACTATCTTTATTACATTAGCTAGCTCAAATAGTACCAGAGATGTTAACCATGTGACCTTCTGCTATATTACTTTGCAAAATGATAAAACACTAAAAATCTAACATAGAGAGAGTTACAAAACTACTATATAATACAGTTAAAATAAAATGGTATGCTATACTCTACTCTTTTAACTATAAATGACAGAATAATCCAGAAATGTTGATACACACAGACACTCAAGAAGTCAAAAGTTAGCATCACTGCATTCATTAAGCTGCTTTATAGCTAATAGATGAGCTTATAAATACGGAAAGAACATTGCATTGTGAGAAAGGTCATAGGTTAAGGCCTTATAAACTGGGCCTACGAACGTAAAATATAGTAAGTTTTAGTGCGTAAATGCCTTGCCTTAGCTATAGTTCCCTGCCAAAGTTTTTCGGAGTACATAAAATGACACATGAAATAGTGTTTTGATGTCACTTTGTGCTTATTTCTATATATTTATCTATCATACAACAAGATATGATGTGCCCAAAACTCATGTTTCTGCTTCTGATGAAGCCCCCGACCTTTGACCCTGCGTATGCATATTACCATCTTATATTTATTGCTGATCTTCTGGAATGAATTATATAAAAATGTGTAGCATAAGTGCAGAGCGCAATCTTTCCTCAAAACTATGCTAGATATTTCACGCTAGTTTGTTTGGACTTTTCCCCTGCTACATTTTCTCATCCGTCCTCCTCCCTGTGCTCTACTTCGGCCCTGTTCCAAATCACATTGTGCTCCGTATATAGCATGGCCTCCTCCTGACACACCGAATGCTGTCTTTTTTATTACCAGGAAGTGGAATGTAGGTCGCCGGCTGGCATTTAGGAGTACTGTCGCTGTGAGACACAGCTACGCTATAACACCCTTCTCTCTGAGTTCAGGCGGATGTTAACACGTTTCTATAGTTTAATTAAAGAAATAAACATGAGCACCTATTACAGAATTAAAGCAGTAATCATTAATGTCCACATGAAGCTGGGACGCTATTTAACGTGGTGGCCATCTTGAGATACACAGACGATGACACCAAATTGAAAACATATAGAAAGTTATTAAGTTTATTTCCAGATGTTTTATTATTAATTAGTTAGGGAGCTTTGGTCAGAGGTCAGGGTCAACCAGGATACAGGGTTATGGACCTTGTTTAAGGGCTCAACAGTGGCAACTTGGCAGTGATGGGGCTTGAACTATGAACCTTATAATCAATAACCCAGAGCCTTAACCATTTGTGCCACTGCAACCACCAACATCCCCCTTAAGGTGTCCGGATATGCTAAGCGGGCCTTTGTCAAATCAGTGTCCAGCTCCAGCAGAAGGACAAAGAACGGTGCTGAATCCCAGAGTCAAAGGAAGAACCTTGTCATTCTGTATGTGGTGGGTTTATCTGAGAAGCTCCTGAGCCTCTTTGGAAAACATTGTATACCTGTTTATTTTTAAACCCACAAACAACCTGAGACAGAGACAGGTCCAGACAAAAGACCAGACACCAAAACACAAGACAAGCAAAATAGCGTATACAGTCCAGTGCATGAGTGATGAATGTGCAGGGTTCTACATTAGAGAAACCACACAGCCTTTACACAAGAGGTTGGCCCAGCACAGGAGAAACAACACTCCAGGTCCTCAATCAGCAGTGCACCTGCATTTAAAAGATACAGCACACACATTTGAGGACAACAATGTGCACATTGTGGACAGAGAGGATACTTGGTTTGAGAGAGGGGCAAGGAGCCTTTTATATACAAACAGAGGTGGGGACCTCGTACACAACCTGTCTCCTATTTTCCATGCTGCTTTTTCATCCATCCCCAGTAGGATTAAGGGCGTTTTCAAATTTATACTGTACCCAGGAACGATTGCCCCCCCTCCACACTCCCCGGCTGGCCAACAATCACATAGTTTTTATTCTCCGTACTCGGGTACACTTGTGTATTACACTTTGTGATACAGCAGGTGGCAGTATGCAACTACTTGGTTTTTGAGCAACCAAATTTCAGAGGAGACTGATCTACTTCCGTGTTCAGTTACGATTATTTGATTCGACCTGTGCCCGAGGTGACTGTACTTGAAGAGGTGGTCTCGGGGATGGTTCCCGAGCCAGTGTTCTTACTGATCAAAATGACGCAGACTTTGGGGTCAAGTGTTCTCGGAAACGATCCCTGGTCCCTAATTTGAAAACGCCTTAAGAACAATTCACACGTCCACCAGGGAGGCAAAACCCAACTACCAGAGTCACAATGGCACATAGATGTGTGACCATCACATCTTAATGACTCGCCCTCATTCTAACCTTCTCTGTTGTTCATCAGTGAGCCTTTCTGGTGAGAAATGGTCCATGCAGGATATATATATATATATATTTTTTTTTTTGCGGGGGGTTGGGGGTCCCTTAACCAACCTTTCTCTGACTGAAGAAGCTACTTGGATGAGTAGCAGAAAATTTATTTTTTTGTTCATTTGGGTAAGTCTGAGTCTGAGTCACGCAATCGATGTAAACCAACACAGAGAAGTTCAGCGATGTTAAATCACACAAAACACGACTCTATTCACCCTGACACTCAGAGCTTGCTGTTTTTTATCTCCTCCATGAATAAGTGTTTCGCACCCTGGATTTAGAAATTAACGAGAAAATTGGAGATCAGTGACACTCCAAGCTCTAAGAGATATACACGGACCCGATTTACTCACTAAACCACGCATAAACATACCACCTAAATATGGATCATAATATGAATTATAACTTACACAATGAGAAATGTGCCAAGCAGCAGGTAAAAAAAAAATCCACACATAAATTTGCACCATAAAGGCTTTGTTTGCAGAAAAATTTAATAAACCTTTTTTTTTTTTTTAAATAAGTCTTTTATGAACTCGGAAAGCAAAAGACACCAATAATGTTTTTTTTTTTTTTTTTCAAAATGTATATCTACGAGAATTGATTACAATTTTGCAGGGCACACTTTTTTTTGGAGATCTCTAAAATGTGTGTTAATGTTCCAGCTGAAACATTCCTCAGATTCTGCACTCAGGCTACTTGAATTTATTTCTCTTTTACTTATTTTGCAAGCATGGCATTTCAGCACCTGTCGCTCTTAATTAAACTGCCCCAAATGCCCCTTTGTGGAAGTGCATTTTTCTAGCCAATCAGGATGCAGACTTTGGAAACACTTGCAGGGGAAAAAAACACTGTTTACCCACATGTTCAAGACATCATAAGACATTTCTCACGATTTGTCTACTTCACTTTTCTGATGAACAAAACAAGCGGACAAAGGGTTTTCAGTAAATGTAAAACACAACTAAGATCTGAAAATGGATATGTTAGCCGTTAACAGCCACTAATTTTAGCTACCCATTTTTAGCTCTTAAGAAACCCGATATGTAGCTTCCGTTTTAAATATAAATACATAACACTCCTCAGTTTATATGAATTATACAGTACAGTATTCTTTTGGATAGTGATAAATCCAAAGATCTAAAAACAATACAAGGGAAAAAAAAAAAAAAATATATATATATATATATATATATATATCTATATATACAGTATAAAAATTATTTGGTTGATTCATGTTTCCAGGATGTTATCTCTAGAGACCTATAAGCCTCTCCAAATATTACAAAAAAGTTAGAAAAATAATTAAATAACTAAAAAATAATAACTAATAATAACAATTTTTTTTTTCGACATTGAAAGACTGAAGGACTTTTTTTTTAAGTAGTTTTCATGGCGCCATATATTGTTTGAAAGTGGTTAAATTTGGGAATTTATCCAAACTGGGCCAAGGGCACAACATAGCCAAATGTCTGAAATAGTTTGTTTGTAATCTTCAGATCTGAAGTTTATCCTAAGGGTATTAAAACACATACACACCAGTACTAAAACATTAATTTAAAAAAAACACTTGCTAGTGGTGGTCTGAGGTAGGTGAGGTTATATGTTGCTGATTGGAGGATCTGGGGTTCGAACCCTGCCACTGTTGAATCACCACTGTTGGGTTCTTGAGACCCTTAACCCTATGTCCCATACAACCCAGCCGCTGCATGTAGTGCCCGTCCCAGGCCTGGGTAGAGAATGGGAGGGTTGCGACATGCAGGGCATCTGGCGTAAAACCTGTGTCAGATCTTTTGGATCAAAATCATACAATCTGGCAACGGCTAATATAAAAAGGGACAAAGCCCAAGGAAAAACCACATTAAAAGTGGCGATTGTGGGGGTGGTGGCGTTCCATATCTTCTGTCCTCTGTAAGCACTTTAAACTAATGAACAGTGCCTTCTAGACATTACAGTGGATTATGGGTAATCACTCACACTCATTCTCTATATAGTGCTCGTCCTGGACAGGGTGCCGATCCATCTCAGGGTACACAAGCACACACTTATTCACACACATTACAGGTAATAATTAGCCGAATCTGCATGTCTTTGGACTGAGGGAGGAAACCAGAGGAAACAGAGGAAACCCACCAAGCACAGAGAGAACAGGCAAACTCTATGCACACAGAGGCAGAAATCAGACCCTGATCCCGAAGGTGCGAGGCCACAGCACTAACCACTACACCGCCATGCTACAAAACAATTATTATTAACGGAACTAGGTTAAAATAACAACAGCACTGGGATTAAACTGAGCGCCACGCTGTCCGTCTCGTTACCTGTCGGCCGTTGGATTTGGAGCCCTGCAGGCTGCAGTGGCCCAGGCTCCCGTTCGGCGTGGTCCCACAACTGCTGATGATCTGGAGCTGTTTCTCCGCTCGATCTGCTCGCTCCAGCAGCTCCTCGATGAACTGCTGCAGACGCACTTTAGCGCTGGCTTCGCGCGCCGCCGTCTCCTGCAGGAACTGATCGATCTGGGCCACCTCTCTGCAGAGACGCAGCACAGCACCAGGGTAAGTGACGGGCATGCAGAACGTCGAACCACATCACAGATCACGTTAATGCATATTAATGTTTGTTTCACTTTCCTAGACTGTCATCTTGTTCGAGTGATGCTTTAAAAGTGTAACAATAACGCTTTCATCCATTGTGTAAACCAGTTTATCATTACACTGTGTTTTTAACTACAGAGTAGAGAGAATAAAACCCATAATCCTATGTAAGGATTGGTTAAGGATTAATTTTCCCATTATGAGTGTGTTTATTAAGGAACCCTTCACACACTTACAATCAAAAAAAACTAATAATGCACAATGTACAGGAGATGACATCAGCTCACATGTACAAATATATTTACCTAGCATCAGTTTTAAACAAATTTTCAATATGAGATGTTACATATATATATACAGTACTGTGCAAAAGTCTTGACGCTCCCAGATGATTTAAATAAAAGAAATGGTGACAATGTGCCATAGAATACAATTTAAAAACAGGTTGCAATGTTTCCCACATGCCCTCAAAACAGGCCGGCATTATCAGCCAGCATAAAAGTAGTCTACTACATACAACAAACAACAAATTACTGTTTTTTTATGTATAGGTGCAAGCTTGTGCAGTAATACATGTACTCCCCGAAGGGGTTCCGTTCCGGGAGCACGTTCGTAAGTCCGATTTGTTCTTAAGTCTGACAAAGTGCAGAGATTTCACGTTATTTCATTTTAACCAACTATACAAACGACTTAATATAAAACATGGGTTACATAGGCAATGAAATAACAGGTTCATAACACGTTTTTACGCTTGTTTATGTTGTTTCTGCGACCCATAATAATAATAATATGTGCATTATGTGAACTCTGCATTCCCATATTTTGGGAGCAGTAAAATGTACATGTTTTAAAGGTAATGCTAACTTTGACTCTACATGACATATCAGAAAATCCAAATGCACAGTTTCATGGCTGACACCTCCTCCGGCGACACACACACAGTACTTCCTGATAAGCAAAAAATTGGTCATTGTCCAGTGCTGTGTTGCTGCACGGATCTGTTCTGCTTGAGTTTTAAGGCTGAATCTTCCTGTGTGTCTCTCCAGAGCGTGTGCGACCGCCAGTACTCCCTTCTTACTCTTGCTCTTACTCTTTTTTATGGCAGCTGGCATTCGCTTTACTGCCTGTACTGTTCGCTCCTAATTAATCGATCGCCGATGGCCGCGCGCCCAAATATACTCTATATGTGGGTTGTTTATGTATCAGCCTCAGCATTTCCCCTCTTGTCTGTTCCAACCCCTCAGCATTCAGCGTCATCAGTATACTAATCACCGGCCTGATCATCTGTCACCATCTGCACCTATTTCTCACTGGTTCATGACTTAAATTAGTTTCTTTTTCTGCTTGAATGATTCAAAGGCCACTGTAGGGCTTAACAAACAGAAAAAACATTCCTCTGCATGTCCCACTAAATATGCACGCACACACACACAAACACGCACACATTATTTATATATAGTTTACCAGTTTCATATAGTGTATACAGTATTTCAAACAAAGGACATGTATAAAAATATAAAAGAAAAGAACAAAAATTATAAAAATAAAGAAAACAATAAAAGCTTGTTTTAAATAAGTTCCATCTCCAATATTATTACCAAATATATTATTTGACCTTAAATAAAAGAAAAATTCTACATATTTTTAAAATTAATATTATAATTAATTATATAAATGAAAATCAGTAGTAAATGTTACTAATAATGTATCCTATACAGGTCGCCCCCGACTCACAAACATTCGAGTTACGAATTTCCACAGATACGAAAAGACTGCGGTTCGCATCTATCATTCGTACCGTAGGTCCGGGCGCACGTTGATAGATAAAGTCTGTCATGTAAAGCTATCCTGTTGGTGAATGATCCTAATTTCGGAAAATCCTCAACAAAACAGAATTTACAGTTCAATACAGTGGAAAACAGCTCTGAGACAAAATGGCGCCCGGGTTTCTCCTCGCAAACTTGCAGTCTAGGTAAAGTCAGCATCCATGCGTGTGGATATGCACGTGCACACATATGCGTGTGCGTGTGTGAAAGTCGTTGAAAGTTGAGGTGATTCTTTTCAAAGGTAAAGTGCAGGTTAATTCTTTTATTTTGACTTTATATTTTCTATTAATAATTTTAATATGAATATTTTTGGGTTGTGGAACGAATCATTGGCGTTTTTCCATTATTTCTTATGCCGTAATTCGCTCTGAGACAAAACGGCGTCTGGGATTCCCCTCGCGATTTAATTGCAGAGACATTTCACTGTGTGATTCATTTCCGAAGGCGCGGTTACCGTTTTTATCCACATGGTGGCAGTGTGGTGAAAGGGGACAGAAATTTAGTCACGCGGATTGGTATGATTTACATTGTATATTTGTGTCAAAGACTCACTTTGTTCGACTTACGAGCAAATCCGACTTACGAGCAAATCCGACTTACGAACGTGTCCCTGGAACGGAATCTCTTCATTTTAATACAGTTAAATGCAAAAACATGAATCAATAATAATAATAACGCTCTTTCAGTCAGCTTTCATTTAAAACAAATTTTCCTGTGATGAAAGTATCTACGCCGCTTTATCCTGTACACAGGGTCGCCTTAGAGACTTAGGCACTAGGCGGGGTACACCCTGAATGGGGTGCAAATGCACATCTCAGGGCAATAACTATACCTAATGAGATTTATTTATTTATTTGTTTGTTTTCGTTCACACTAATGACTTCTATAATTATTAGCATTGCGACCTTTTGGAACTTGTGCACTCTAATACTGGCCGCTGTTATAAGCGATGCGTCGTTCAGGACGTGTCGCCCTGCCATGTGCGAGCTATGTGATTACGTGATTACAGAGATGACGAATTGTCTGCGCTTCTTTTTCCTCTCTCTGCCCTTCTCCCTCCTTTTTTTCCTTTCTGCCCCTTTTTACTTGCATTCTACAAATCCCCAGAGATGCACCGCCTCTGTGCTCTTTGTGGAAGAGGCCCGTATCTGCTTAGAATCAGCTCACGGTGCTGCTTTTACAGCCAGCGGTTCTTAAACACACACACACACACAAGTTTGCATTTCTGTCCAACACACTTGGACCATGAAGGTCAGAATTTGTATTAATTGAATTATTTAAGTCTAAGGCCGAACTCTCACACACACACACACACACACACACTGAGCATTTCCGACTGGTTGCAGAATGAAGCTTTTCCTGTGCGACTTCCTGAATGGGTTCAGAGATTATGACAAAATAAAGATGCACGACCGTTCTAAACAATCCAGTAAATCATCCTGGACAATGTATTCCCTTTAACAATCATTGTCATTTCTGATGAAATGAATTCTCACACTATACAGTACGATTAAAAGTTTCTGCACCCCTGAAAATCACGCCCACATGTCCTTGTAAGCTCGCTCTTCAGTGAAAAGCTTTCCACTAGATGTTGGATCGTGGCTGTGGAGACTTGTCTTGAAATCTTGAAATCTCAAGGAGGCTCCAGTTCCAGTTCATCCCAAAGCCTGACTCTTTGTGGCCTTGTGGTTCTCACAGGGGTTGTCATCGTGTGTAGTCAAGGGTTTGTGTTGCTTAGTACCACAAGTCGAAGTGGAATTGCTAAAGCTACAGCATGCAAGGACACTCTGTACAATTATGCGCCTCTAATGTTGAGGAAATATTTTAACATAGAGGTGTGATGGTGAGGGGTGCATATACTTCTGGTCCAATATTGGTATAATGGAATGGGTTCCAGATCTTTTGCAAAACTTTAAATGAAAAGCTAGTGCTCGTAAGCTTTGTTCCACATACCAAGTAGTAGTGACCTTGATCAGGGATTAGAGAGGGCTTTGGGATTCAGCCTTGTGTTTGAAGCTAATTAGCTTTGTAGCTTGTGTTAGCTGTGATCAGAACATTCAGAGGCGATTCGGAACGACTTAGAAGTGATTCCTGATGAGATGATGTCATGTTATCAGATGTATTTTCTTACTGAAAGGGCTTCCGTGACTGGGTTTGAATGTGGGTTTTTTCAAACTCATGAAATGAAGCTTAATACTGTACATTACCCTTAAAAAAACAAACAAATGTAATAATGTAAAGGTAAAGCCGAATACTGTACGGTACTGTATTGCTGTGACTCCCGCAAAGCTAGAATGTAAAACACCCGATGTTACCCCTTTATGTCCTGTAACTCATGCGAGTGCTTTTTCTTTGGTATCAGTACTGTAGGGTAAATACGGTAATAATTCATAAATCATTTTCCTCTATGGTGGCTTTGTGTTCTCTCTACAGTACTAAAAAATCCATACAGTATTATATTTTATATGAAAATTTAGCTGAATTTAATAAGTATGTTACAAAATTAGTAAATCATATTGTTCTTAATAGATTAGTGTTAAAATGCATGAAAAATTATATATTGACACGAAAAAACTGCGGACGATATTTGCGGTTTCCCACGAAATTGCGGGAACAGTTATTAGTTGCGAACTCTGAACGACTGTATACAACGTCTTAGCCCTTTTTGTCAGATCATCCAAGAGCAACTTCTCCCAACCATGCAAGAACAGTTTGTTGCCCTAAGGGCGAAAAAGTGGCTCAGGGAACAAAACATCAAAATTTTCGGTCCATGGCCAGGAAACTCATTGAGAACTTCTTGTCGAACCTCAAGAGGAGGGCGGACAAACCAAAACCCCACAAATTCTGACAAACTCCAAGCAACGATTATGGAAGATTGGGCTGCCATCAGTCATTCAGGATGTGTCCCAGAAGTTGATAGACAGCATGCCATTCTTAAAACTTCTGGACACGGCTGTACCATATACCGGAGGTCTATAACCGATCACTGAGTTCCTGGACGATCTGATTTCAATCCGTTATTAGCTGCACATACAGTACACACCTCCATCATAATGTTCAAAGTCTTGATTCGTCTGCAAACGAGGACTTTGAAACAGATCTGGAGACGTAAAGTAACACAACTAAACACATAAATCAAAAAAGTTTGCATTATCTAGCAGCACTGATGATCTGCTGTATTTAGACAGAAAGAAGAAAAAAAACTCCCACACATTCCTAACTGCAAAATAAGAAGGGCAAAACACCTCCTACCTGCCAGTGTGTGTGTGTGTGTGTGTGCATTGTTTTGCTGTTTTATGTGTGAACTTGTGAAGAAAAACAGGTTTAAGGTTTTATTTCTCTCTCAGGAATCTGTGTGTGTGTGTGTGTGTGTAGGCCTGTAGGTTTTTCAGTTCTTTTCCCACATGTCACAGTTGAACAGATCAGAGTCTAAAAAGATCTGTCAGATTCTGTGATACCTGCAACATGACATCAAATATATATACAGTACACACACACACTTTGTGCATTGTGAAAGGTCAGACGGTGTTGATTAACCACATGGCCAGGCCAAAAGTGTCTTCATTTCAAAAGCATCAATTTATTGTCCTGCATCAAGCAAAGACAACAACTAAGGAGGTAAAGATAAAAGGACTGGAATTTAGATAAAAACTGTCCAACACATTATTAAACCCTGGAGGGAAAGTACAGGTTATCAGGGATCACTTCAACACTTAGTGACGCTGCATCATAAAAAACTGACGGTAGAAATCAGAGCTATGTTTAATCGTGAAAATAAGAGCATTTTGTGACACACAATGTGATAAGAACTCTCAGGATTGGGACTAAACAACTGTGTGTGCATAAGAAAACCACGTGTTAGTGAGATTCATCGGGAAAAGCGATCATGCATAGTGTCCACTGTACAAGCCTCTGGAGACAGTGTTATGATCTGGGGTTGCTTCAGTCGCTCAGGTCTAAACTCAGCAACGTTATGTGGCAATAAAATAAAGTCAGCTGATGATCTGAATGTACTGAATGACCAGGTTATCACATCTATGGATTTTCTCTTCCCTGATGGTACGGAAATAAAATATTCCAGGATTCAGAGTGTGAACGAGTGTTTCTGGGAGCACGAGGAATCATTTTCATACATGACCTGGACACCACAGTAAACGCCGTAATCCAACTTAAAGGCGTTCTAAAGAAATATTGGTAAGTAATAATTCTAATGCTAAAGCTCAGATGGAAAAAGAAACAAGACGCAAAATGAATCAGGAAACACACGGAAATATAACACTTTCAACAGGAAGAACGGAACGGATTTAAAACAAAGACAAACTGCAACAGGCTATAATTAGAGTGACTGATCAAACACAACAAGACGCAGGTGAAGACAATCAGGAACATCTGATGGGTGATGTGTGCATAAGAGCACTAAAACACAAAAATCACACAAAAAAAAGATCAATATAGTATCAAGGACAGTAGAGCAGCTTGAAATCGCAGGTTTATATTAATGTATATAATAAATGCATTGATTTATCTTTAAGAATTAGCTGGAACTGATGCTGTGCATTAGATACACCTGATCAACAACTTGTTAAGACAAATATCTAATCGACCAATCACATGGCAGCAACTCAAAACTCTGCTGAAGTTCAAATAGAGAAGAAAGATGATTTAAGTGACTTTGGACATGCCATGCTTGTTGGTGCCAGACGGGCTGGTCTGGGTATTTCCCAAACTGCTGGTCTACTAGGATTTTCACACACATCTATCTCTAGGGTTTCCAGTGAGGGCAGTTCTCTGGGTGAAAATGCTTTGCTGATATCAGAGGTCAGGGAAGAATGACCAGACTAGGTCGAGCTCACAGAAAGGCAACAGTAACTCGTATAACATCTCGTTACAACCGAACACACAACATGTCGAAGCTTAAAGCAGCAGAAGACCACACCGTGTGCCGCCTCCATCAGCTAAGAACAGGAAACTGAGGCTACTGGTCACATGGACTCACCAAAAATGGGACAACGGGAGATAACGTGCCAAGTCACAAAGCTAAAATCATCTTAAACTGGTTTCTTGAACATGACAATGAGATCACTGTAGTCAAAGAGCCTCCAGTCAGCTGATCTCAATCCAGTAGAGATTCCTTTGGGATGTGGTGGAACAGAAGATTCTCAGCTGACAAATATTCATCAACCGTGCGATGCTATGTCAATGTCACCATGTAAATATTAAGGTAGCCGAGAAGTGCAAAACAAAATAACAAAACCGACAAGAAAATAACAAATTCCAAAACAAAATAACAAAACGAAAAACAAAAAAACCAAACGAGGAAACACAACAACAATTTGCTGGTGTACTTCTTGTATATCTTGAGTGACAGATGTCTCTTTCAATCAGCGATAAGTATTTTATTCGCAAACTACACCTACCTTTTCCGGTTTGACTAAACTGTCGTTGTGTTTCTAATTTGGTATTTTGTTTACGATTTTGTTATTTTGTTTTTCGGATTTTTCATTTTGTTTTTGTTATTTTGTTTTTTCGGATTTTTCATTTTGTTTAAAATTTTGTTGTTTTGTTTTCGGTTTTGTTGTTCTGTTTTTGAATTTGATATTCTGTTTTCGGTTTTGTTGTTTTGCTTTCGTTTTTTTTATTATGTTTTTAAATTTGTTATATTGTTTTCAGTTTTGTTTTTGTTATTTTGTTTTTGGATTTTTCATTTTGTTTTCAGTTTTGTTATTTTGTTTTTGAATTTGTTATTTTGTTTTTGTTATTTTGTTTTTCAGATTTTTCATTTTGTTTTCAGTTTTGTTATTTTGTTTTAAATTTTGTTGCTTTGTTTTCGGTTTTGTTGTTCTGTTTTTGAATTTGTTATTCTGTTTTCGGTTTTGTTGTTTTGCTTTCGGTTTTCGGTTTTCTTAATATGTTTTTAAATTTGTTATATTGTTTTCAGTTTTGTTTTTGTTATTTTGTTTTCGGTTTTCTTATTATGTTTTTAATTTTGTTTTATTGTTTTCAGTTTTGTTTTTGTTATTTTGTTTTTCGTTTTTTTTATTATGTTTTTAAATTTGTTATATTGTTTTCAGTTTTGTTTTTGAATTTGTTATTTTGTTTTTGTTATTTTGTCTTTCGGATTTTTTATTTTGTTTTCAGTTTTGTTATTTTGTTTTCAATTTTGTTGTTTTGTTTTCGGATTTGTTGTTTTGTTTTCGGATTTGTTATTCTGTTTTCGGTTTTGTTGTTTTGCTTTCGGTTTTCTTATGTTTTTTAATTTGTTATATTGTTTTCAGTTTTTGTTTTTGTTATTTTGTTTTCGGATTTTTCATTTTGTTTTCAGTTTTGTTATTTTGTTTTTGAATTTGTTATTTTGTTTTTGGGATTGTATCCTTCTTGCTTCTCGGTCTTCTTATCGCTGGATGGAAGATAAGATAAGCGATAAGAATTAGAATTTTTGATTTTATTTTTGGTTTTGTTATTTTGTTTTGTATTTCTCAGGACACACTATGGACCAAAATGTCCACTATGGACTCTCTAAGGAATGCTGAATCTAAGCACCTTGTTGAATGTATGCTATGAACAATGAAGGCAGTTCTGAACGTAAAAGGGGTTCAACCCAGTGCTAGAAAAGTGTACCTAATAAAGAGTGTGTGTGTGTGTGTGGTGTGTGTGTGTGTGTGTGTGTGTGCTGTACATCACATCACAGCCTTAAGCCACTCTCTAGAGTCATGTCTACGGTAGTTAAAGATGGACGGAATTCTTTTTTTTTTTTTTAAATGCTTGTGTAGGGACTAAACACGCTTCTGTCGTTTAACTTGCCATTTCAATTTGCAATGAGGAACTTGCTGTGATTCAGCACTCATCATCACTTTTACAGAGCGATGCTGAGCAACTAAACCTGATTCATAAGAAAAATAAATAATTAAACAAGGCAATTCAGCAGATTCAAAAGTACAGCTTCCCCGATTGTGATCGGACTGAACGCAACACAGCGTCTCACTTTTACAGGCCGCGCTCCAATTAGTCGTGTAAAAGAGATACAAAGAAAGCGAACAAAAGCTAGCAGGGTCTCAGTCATGATAATAACAGTGGCGGAGGAGTCGCCGGGCCTGTAAGCAAAACACAGTCTCTTCCCCCAGAGTCGGAAAGCTAATTAGAGACGAGACATGGAGGAAAGAGGAGAGGAAACAAAGTAGATGCTGGTGTGATGAGGAACGGGAAGACACACAGGAAGAATGAGCTGTATTTGTGCTCAAGTGGGTGTGTTGGTGTACAGCGTGGCTGGAAGAGCGGCGTGAATATTAATGAATCACTTTCAGGCTTGAAATATTCTACTGTCACAAGCATTGTGCAAAAATATTATTTTATATGAAGTATAAAATAGCATACAGAGGCACCTTGTGTGGAGTTCAACTTATTATTGCTTTTATAATGTACTGTATTATTTTAGCTCTGAGGAATGCAACTTTAATAAAACAATTCTCATCTATTAAAGGTCCCATAAGTTAACAAAGGTCTTAGAGTTTCCCAAAGTGTGTGTGTGTGTGTGTGTGTGTTAACGCTCCAGCTTAAATACGTTTATATCTCAACTTTATTTCACAGGGGGTTTCAGTATTCATGTAAATAAGCTATTCCTGAGCCACGCCCCTTAAGAGGACAGCAGAGCAACAAGCTGGGGGGGGGGGGGGG
>JAQMYJ010000013.1:17639218-17651073 GCA_030014305.1 Clarias laeviceps | reverse complement strand
ATATTTACACATTAAGTTTACTGAAAGTAAAAACAGTTGAAAGTCAGAGGACGTTTCTTTTTTGCTGAGTATATATAGTTAAACTCTATTTAAGTTAAAGTTAAACTGATCGCCGCTCATGAAGCATAAAAAACGTCGGATTCAGGTCAAAAGCTCATAGAAATTGAAGAAATCTGGATCGTTTGTGTTGAAGTATGCGAAGATCAGAACCTGGAAGAAGGAAGCCAGAAACTAGACGATGGAACAAACGAACAAGACTGAGGTTCGAGATTACGGATAGAAAGCAGGAGCGAACAAATAGACAAAATAATATCAAAACAACAAACGCAACATGTAAGCGACCTATGGAATGGTAGGGGCTGCGACAGAACCAAAACAGAAACCGGAATAACTGTATACGCAAGAAACAGATATAAGCACAGGGCGATTTATGCTTCGGGAACTTCAACGATTAAAATTTTGTCGAAAGTCAGAAATATTAATTGTGATTCAAATATATTATGCATAATCAGCATTTTTTGGAAAAATGCAATTTTTTTGCTTCTGTATGTTTGTGCTCAAAATATCAGACATTGCATTTGTTATTCTAATCATACAACATATATTAATTTTGATTTAAGATCTTTTTTTTTTTTTCTTAAAGATTTTATATATTTTTTTTATAAATATTGTAACCTTGTCTGAAAAAAGGAAATTTACAAAAGCCCCAAAGGTTTTAAAATGCCTCCTTTTAATGCAGCCTTTAATGTGTAGATTACAGCCTGTATAGATTAAGGAAAGAGCTCAGATTTCCCAGGGGGACTGGAAGCAGCCTGTTGCACGCACACACACCACGTTTATGCTCCACGTCTGTAATTAATCATGCTTTTTAAACAGTGAAGAACTAAACACTGTGGACAACGGCGCAAGAAATCGACTCACGTCACACAGATAGCAAACATGGCACCTGTCACTTCTCCTGTGTCCTACTGGAGGTCTCTGATCCAATCCAGGATCAGCTTCCCTGTGTTTTTTTTTTTCTACAGTAGCGTCATGATCTCCATACTGAAACCTGAAGAAAGCTCTCATGAGAAGAATTTGCTTCTGAGAAAACAGTCTTTTAAAAAAAATAAAAATACCAAGGCCACATCTGACACTGGCAGCGCCCAGCTTAAAGTCCAGTTACCATAGAGACGCTTCCTCTCCTGTACAAATACATAAACGAGATGCTGATTCAGAGCCGATCGTTAGGCTAATACGCGGGTTTACCGTGTCTTCGCATAACCCATGGACTGCGCAGGGCTTTCTATGCTGTAATTGCCTTATGTTTGGTCTTTTGTCTGACCTTATTGTGCCATGATGATTCCTCGTCCTTTTCTCGAAGACCTTATCAGAGCAAACCCAATCTGACGCTCGAAATTAACCTGGCCTGCTTTCTTTAAAATTCCCCAAATGGCTTTTGATTATTTTTCCTGCTTCTTTTGAGCGGGAATCAGAGATAAGAAAGTCATGAAAGCAAGATTAAGAACAGGTCGATTGGTCAGAACAATGAATAAAAACAAACAGGAGAAACTCCATCAGATGCCGTAATTTGGTCTGAAAAGTCCAAAATGATTATATAAAAACCTACAAGCTGTGGATTCCTCCATTCTGAAACGCTTAGAATAAACTCAGAAGAAGGTGACAAAATAATAATAATTACCATGCAAAATATGTTAGTGACAATAATTTGCAAATCACAAATCTTAAGAATTAGTAATACAAACTGTATTTACTGTACAAATAATACAGTTTTTTTACCTTTTATTTTCTTATGCATTTGAAGTTTTAGCTGTTTTACATTGCCACATATTTAACTGAAAATCATTGATTTTTTTTTTTAATCAAGAGGCTTTTTTTAGACTTAATTTTTAATTCTAAAAATCTCTCTCTCTCTCTACAGAGTCAGCCAAAAATATGTAGACACAAAGAAATACCAAATGTATTTCTATACATTATATATATTGATATACAGTATATATGCTAATATTATTAATATGATATTAATATAATATACATCATACTATTTTTCTTTTCCTGAAACATGTAGACATTTTTTTGGGCTGACTTTGTATGTATATACAGTGACATCTCTGCATTTGAACAGCTTAAGAACTGAAATTTTCCAGGACTGTTCAAAACCAAGCGAAAAGGCCAAGCCAAACGAGTCCACATACTTTTTTGTGTTTTTTTTTTTTTTTTGCATTTTGTTCAAGATTTAGTGAAGACACAGCACCATGGGTCCCAAGAATGTTATCACGGATGATAGCAAGAAGAAAAGGGAGCCGCTTTCAGTTTTTTTTTTTTTTCAGCAGCCGGCGCCAAGATGAATCGGAAATTAAGGTTAAATGGTTTTAATGTCTGTTTATTTCATATTTTACTTCATTTACATGTCTTTTCTAAAGGTTGATTGTTTGTATAAGCAAAAATATTATTATAGTTGGAAATCGGTAATATTGGTGATATTTTTGGGTGGCTGGAACGGATTATCTGCATTTACATTATTTCCTATGAGACAATGCGTTTCACAATACGGAATTTCACCGTAAGAATTTAATTTGTATGCCGAAGTACCGCTGTATAGAGAAACTGCAAGATTTATGCACCTGAAATTCAAACATACACTGCTCGTCAAACTTATGGACACACCTTTCAATTCCTTGGTCGTTCCTGATTTTTTTTATCACTGTACACTGTAAAACAATGCTGAAGGCGTTTATCCAAAATACACAATAATCTCCTTTGAACAGTTGATATTGAGATGTATCTGCTACTTCACACAATACTGTTCCAGAACAGCTGACCTTCACGTCTTAAAACAATAACTGAATGTTGCTGTAGTTGTTGTTACATAATCACCTAATGCTGTATGCGTTATTTCAAAGTTTAAAGGGGAAAAAAAATCCAGTATTGTTCTAGAATGTAGAAAATAAATCATTAAGACCAAACTTTTGACTGGTACTGTACATAAATAAAAAATACATTTCGGAGTCACATAAAATGAAAGAATCACAATATGTACCAGAACCGATTATTTTCCACATCTCGAACATATAACATGCACTACATATACACACTGATCAGCTGAAACATTATGACCACTTTGAGGAGGTCCCCCTTTTGCCACCATAACAGTCACTCAAATCCTTACTCTTGGCCATTTTTTCTGCTTCCAACACATTAACTTAAAAAAAGTTCACTTGATGCCTAAAACATCTCACTAAGTTCCAGGTGCTGTTGTATTATAACACTAGCTACTGTGAGAAGAGCCAAATTGTGATGGGTCAGAGCAACACCAAAACCACAGCTCTTAATATAATAATCTAACACATCTCTAATATATCTTGACATCATGATTACCTCCTTTTTGCACCATTAGGTCAAAGGCTACTATAAAACATTGGTATTCCTGAAACAGTTTCCTCTTCACATATTGTGACTTCTGATCACATACTGATCACATTAAAACCTTGGATTTTTGAAAGCCTTGAGGTAAAATCCTCGCTGGTAATCTGCTGTAAGAGATGTGGAGTGAGAAATGTCTGATTTAAGACTGGCATTAACATTCACATCAGGACCCAGGCCCGGAGAACGGACAGCGAGGCAGAGGCTGTTTTTACCTCCGTGGCGGAAAACCTGCTGTCGCTAAGGATGCTGGATGAGTCGGCGGGAACAGGTTCACAGGACGAGCGTAAAAATAAAAAAGGGAGGGCAGGACGAAGAGACAGGCAGTAGTACAGACTACTATATAGACTTATAGACTACTATAAACGGTCATGAAGGACTCGCAGGGGACGTGAAGGTCGACTTCACAAAGAAACGTGCAAATCTGATGTGATAGAGAATAAGACAGCTTCAGCGCTAAGGCTTTAACGTTACCGCTAACGGTATTACAGGCTCAGATCCAAGCTACATTGCTCGGATCCATGCTACACTTGCTAACACTAACACTAATCTTCCAGCTTTTCATTTGAAACAGTAAGTACAGTTTTTTACAGTTTCTCTGCTTTGATTTGCAAGCTACTCTAGATAAATGTTAAAGTTTTATCTTAAACTTAAAAAAGTTTATTGTTAATGAATTATATGATATAGCCTAGCCTAGAATCTTTTAGCAACAGAGCTAACTTAGCAAACATACAAGCAAAGCCATACCTATAAAAGCTAGCAAACTAATGTTAGTCAATTTTGTCTCTTAATTCTTATGTTACTTATACACTAGAATTAAGAGACAAAATTGACTAACATTAGTTTGCTAGCTTTTATAGGTATGATTTTTATAGGTATCATATACACTGATGTCACATCCTGTGTTTTACAGCTTTGGACCAATCACATTTGATATGCAAATGATTCAAAGATGATAAGTCCAGAAACGTCCAGAAGCAAATTTAAGGACCTAACGTCGCTAATTAATGTTACTGACTAGCACTACAATCAAAATAGTATCATACTCATGTGATGTCACAAACTACGCTCCAATATTTCAACCAATCAAACCACATTTAACATGCAAATCATCTCTTACTAACTTTAAACTATGGAAACAAGAGATGTATTATAAAGCTCTAAAAAAGTACAAGGTTATTATTCTACATATAGATTGCATGCATGTGATTTGGATCGTTTCACTTTTTGAAGGACAAAGTATACAGCCATCAGCAAGTCAAATCCCAATTTCCCAAAAGTGTCAGCATCTTTTTTTTTTTTTCCGTTATTAAACACGATCCCCTTTTTTCTCTCTCTTCTAATGGGCTGTGGCTAAAATCAGCGTCTCTGAGGATGAGGCTACTGTACCTCCCCATTACACTGGCTCCTATTGATCTCAGGGCTTTTCCATTGAACCAATTATCTTTCATTATCCACAGCTCATGCTAACAGACCGGTCGAATCTCCAGCGCTATCACAGAACACTGCTGCAGTACTTTATAACATCCTGAAGATATGTTAAACGGTAATGACGGTAACGTAACCCAGCAAAACGACACGGCACGGAAACCTGTACGTGTTCCGTCATTAACGACAGTAATATTTGCAGATCACACCTGCAAACCGACACTCTAACAGTGGAGTTTTAAACCTTTGGAGGCATTTAAGGCAGATAAACGTTCTTTATAATCCTACAGGTGGTGCATTCTGAACTATTCACACACTGGCATCCCGTGTTGTTGGAGTGAATTATTTGCATTTCTTTAGAAATACTAATTACAGCGGATGACGTAACTGAGAGACGCGGTGCTCAGTAACAATGTAGTTTTTCGTTTAATTTAACTAGAAGTTAAATGTTAAACTCTTATATTTGAAGTTAGTTTGTATTATATAAATGCCGCGCTCTGTTTTAAGTGAGAAAACCGAGTCTATAAGGAACGCGCTCCATTTATTTACTCATGTTCAATTCAGGTATGAAGCTGTTGAATAAAGCTAAGGTATAAAACTTTTGAGTCGTGACAAGTTTCAAGGGCTTAAACTTGTAACCAAATTTTTTAAATGTAATATCAAATCATGAGATTTACAGAAATCTCAATATAAATCAAATCGCCACCGAGGTATCGTGATAATATCGTATCGGGAGGTGACTGGTGTTTACCGTCCCTAGCGTACACTGTATTACACTGTAATTTTTTTCGTAATTCTATCGTAATAATCTCATTAATAGATATATAGATAGATTTGGGTCTGAACGGACACAACAATGCAGCCGAAAGTCATTTTAAGTCATAATAAGCTAGTGTATTTTGTATGAAGGGGCGGAGCTACAGCAACGCAAAAAAAAAAACTGAGTGGAGTAAAATGAAAGTAAAAACTGAGTAAGCAAGATCGAAATCTGATTCGTGGTCCTGTGGGTGGATTTACAATGCGCTGTTGCTAGCTACTGTATGTTAGCGCGACTATATAGTATTAGCATGGCATGATAAATGAAACAATAGAAACTCATAGCAGGACCTGAGCTAGGCGTTGCTAAGGTGACGCAGATGAGCGCACTGATCTTGCCATTGAACAAGTCATTGTATCAAAAGACAAGTTTCAGAACGACGTTTTTTGAGTCAGATCGTCCCTGTAATGGTCCACTGGTCATCGATGGGATCACTGATTTGTTGTGCGTGTGTGTGTTTTCACCAATGACGTCCAAAACAGACCTGGAGTCTTAATGTGGGTCAGCGCTGTCGCTCGCGGACGTCCCATAGATTTGTAATAAACAGTGATATTGAATGAATACGTGGAAGGTGAAATGTAAAATACACAAAGTAGTAAAACCCCGGCCTGAAATCAATACTGATGCAGGAAACGACCAAATATGGCACTGTAACAGACAGACTTTTTTCATTACAGCACTTTGGAGCAGAAACCAGATAGATGAAAGGGCAACTTAAAGCGATCGATGAGGAATCTACAGTTTCATCTGGTCACACATTTCTCACATTGCCGTCAAGTATCGGGATCTGATCTGCGTGTCTGTGGGTGGTTTAGTTTTACGGCCAGGCAAAAGTGTGGAATATACATTAAGATGCAAAGGGAGCGCATTTCTACCGAACAAGGAGGGTGAAGACTATCACGTGTGTTTCCTCCACACATGACGCCACATCTTTTCGAACTACTGGTCACGTGGTTTAACACACTAGGATGAAAGTGCTATCCACCCCTTCCAATTACATGAGCTCAAAGACACCAACGATTGGCTAGTGTCATCACGACTGACGTGAGACTGCAGGTATGACATCCCTCACGTCTTGACAATACCGGCTACAAATGCCTGCAGGAATCGAACTCGCGATCTCCAGATGATGGTGCGAATGCATTTTGTTCACACCAGCCGGGAGCTCATTTCCTAATAGAACTACAATAATGCTGTTATTTTGTTTAATTGAATGATTAAGACAACCAACGGCCAATTAGGAGAGAGGAGCCGAGAGAAAGAAAGAGAGGGAGAGGAAGATTTGATGTATCATGATACATCAAAATGGATTCAGTTGTGATGAAGATTCAGCATTACTCCTGCTGAGTAGTTTGATATTATACAGCAGTTAGTTCTGATGAGCAATTTGATTGGACGAGAGGCGTTCCACAATTGGTGATAATAAACGGTAACAGCACTGGGACGTTTATATGCATCGCTGCACGTCCTTGATGCACTAATGACCGTCAATTACACCAAGTGTCGGTCACACCATGGGTCAAAGTAGCGCAGTACTGAGGAGAGAGCAGCTGCCTGACAAAACCCACATTCACAACCAGTCACAGAAGCACTTTCAGCAAGAACACACATCTGATAACGTTATGTCGTCTTAAATAACACGCTGTCTCTGCAGTAATCGCTCATAAATCGCTCTAAATCACCTCTGACCCGTCGTTTTGTTTTATTTACAGCTATTTACTAGCTTCCAACACAAGGCTGGATCCCAAATCCCTCTCTAACCCCTGATCAAGGGCACTACTTGGTGTGCGGAATAAGGGATTGTACACCGTACATAGTGCACTAGCTTTCCATTGAACGTTATTTGGGATTCGACCCCCAAACCTGGAAGGTAACGGAGCTGAAATTCTAAAGTGGAAATATAAAGTAAATCTCACGACTGTCCACCACCTCCATGTTTTTTCTCCTCATCTTTAGGATACATAGTACTGGTTAGATTTTAAAATTAATTCCAGCCCTGTAAATTACACTAACTGTCAGTCGCCACCTGCGCCAGTCGCGGTTGTTAGTTCCACAAGGGACAGAAGAATATGTGTGGGCGGAGCTAAATAACTGGTTACATAAAGAAACAAATCATAATCAGTTGATAATAAATGGTGTTTGTAGAACTGTCGTATAAAATCAATATCACACTCGAGGTCATGGTGTTGTACTGAATATCAGCACAACTGTGATATCTCAAGTACTCAGGTTGCATCAATCACAGCCATGTTGATATTCAATATAACAGCACAACCTCGAGTGTGATATTGATTTTATGTGACATAGCAAGATAGCAATACACACACACACACACACAAACTGGAATCTGGGTATCTCCAGAATTTTCCATAATCATAACCCACATTATCCAAGTTATTATACTTACGGGTCCAAGCACCAAAGTCAAAGTCAACACAGATCACTTTTTTTCTATCAGTGGAAACTTCAGGAATAGAAAGCATTCATCTGGAGCCTGTGAATTTGAATCCTAAGCATGAGTCCTTGGGAGCAAAACTGGCAGAGTTCCCAGGGACAGAGTGGGGCATGCTTGCTTTTACATATCGAGCATTTGCAACACTAGCCACTCATTTGGGTGCCTTTGAACCCACGAAGGCGGAAATGTGATTTCCTGATTTAGGTCTGTTACGCTGCCCCCTCAAATAAAAATGTATTCAAAATGATATAGTCAGCCACCGGACCGTTGGGAAGCGGCCATGACTAAATTAAGGGATCAACGGTAGCGCTGCACAATTAATCGCATAACAATTGAAATTTCAATATGGACCTGTGCAATTATTGAATCGCAGCTACGTATAGTCAGGATTTTATGTAGAATGTGTCAGTTTAAGTGGGAGGAAACCAGAGTACCCAGAGGAAACCCACTAAGCACGGGGAGAACATGCAAACTCCATACACACAGAGACCCCGAGGCGGGCATCGAACCTAGACCCTAGAGGAGCGAGGCGACAGCACTACACCACTTACTGTATATATTACTTAACTTTCAATTCAACTAAAGCTACTAAACAAATTCCTCACTAAGGGGATCAACAGAATTGATTTTATAGTTAAAGGCGTCTCTACTGCTATAGATAATAAACTACAGTAAAAAACCTATACTATAAACTATAAACTTTTACTATTAGCCATTATATACCATTTAAGCCTGGAGAGTTGTTGATTAAATTATAACCACATCATACTTTTAAAAACACATATTTTTAAAAATAGGATTTCGATTTCTAAATTTTTTTTTTTTTTTTTTTCAGAGGCTCTAGTCATGAACAAACTCATGAATGGCCATATCTCAGCAACCAGACATGATAAACTTATTTGCATTTTGAATCAGGAATCTGAAATTATACATAACTCAAATCACTCAAAATGCAACTTGATAACTTAATAGCTTTCTCGAATCGCAGGTCTATCATTAGAGGATCTGAAGATATTCTTGGAATCTTATCCATGTATGTACAAAAACATTTCTTTTAGATTTTATGGGCATACAATGGTGAGTTTTATTTTCTCAATCACGGGCGGAAAAAGAGCGGGAAATGATGTTCAGCTCTCAATAATGTTATAATGATACATTAGGACGTGTTTCGGTTTGTTCCAGCGGGAAAGCAGAGATGAATTTGGAGCTGGATTATGACGTTCTCCATGACGTATCTGATCAGGTTTAATAGAGATAATAGAGATCCACCCATCCATCTAGGAACCTCGGTAGTCCATCTTGGGACCGTTGGTGGCCAATGGTGACTGTTGTAATTATTCGCTTTTTTACGACCGTGGTAGGACCTCCGGTCAACACACACATTCACTCACTACGGGAACATCAATTAGTCTAATTTGCATGTCTTTGGACTGTGGGAGGGAACTGGATTTCCCAGAGGAAACCCACCAAGCACACATGCATACAGACCCCGAGGAGGGAATCGAACCTGGAACCTGGAGGTGCGGGGCGACAGTGCTAACCGCTAGCATTGCTGACATCCAGGATGCACAAATGAATCAGGTGTGAACTTGTATTCTTCCTTATACATAATAACGTCTACATAATAATAATAATAATAATCAGAGATGTAACACTGATTAGCTTATTTGACTAATATGACACACACTAATCCGTTTACACCTGACACACTGATACACACCAATCGACACCTCATGCTTAAGACGAATCATACAAAAAAAAAAAAAGTTGTATTAGTAGTCACGTGCTAATGGTGATCAAACGAGGAAAATCAGCTGTCGATGATGTTGTAATGACACATTAGGATGTGTTAGGGTGATGAAAAGCAGACATGAATTTAGATCCTGGATTACGCCGTTGTGTGTGTGTGTGGCATCCGATCAGGATTGATACACATATCGCTGACATGCAGGATGCACGAATGTGATGCAGGTGTAAACGGGATGTGTTTACTACAAGGTCAAAATACAGTCCTGAATTCTGCACTGGACTACAGAGACCTGTATAATAATAATAACAATAACAATAATAATAATAGTAATAATAATATGAGATGGTATCACTGATTAGAGGATGCATACACACACACACACACACACAGATACACATGAATCAACACCTCATGCTTACACTTTATCACACTAAAGATGCAAATCACATCTATGTCAGGTCGAAAGGAGCCACTGATCGGACCAGGAGCCCGACCCGTTAATAATAATAATAATAATAATAATAATAATAAGACATTGTTATCATATGATGATCTGTGCCAGGTGATGGTGATGGTGATGCCAACCAGGTTTGCACCATTTCTCTATTTCTCTGTGTGTCTCCCTCCCCTCTCCTCCGGTGCGGCTCCTCTCCTCTCCTCTATAATAACCCCGGTATACCGGAAAGCGCGCGCCACGGACAAGGAGGAGAAGGAGGACGCACGGCCACTGCGCTCGTGCTGTTCCATGTCGGAAAAAAAACAAAAAAAACAAAGCAATGTAAAGAACAGGATAAAATCTCAGGCACGTTGAGAATAAAGGGTCTCTCCTCACCTCTCTCTCTCTCTCTCTTTTTCGGTTTATCCCCCGGTATTTTCCTCCCGCGGAGCCGAGAACGCGCGCTCCGTTGCGCTGACGTCACGCCGCTGCGCTCTGCGCTCTGCAGCATGACGCGCGGGGCGCGCAAGAGCTCGACATGGGTTGCCAGTTCGCCTAAAATTCACTCTGCTCTCTGTGAGTTTGTGCGCGCGCGCGTGTGTGTGTGTGTGTGTGTGTGTGTGTTCCATCCGGGAGCGTGGTTTCTCAGTTGATGTGGATATACGTCTGAGTTTTATGATTGAATTCTTATACTTAAGAAGATAAATGAGTGAGTGAGCAAGTGAGTGAGAAAAGTCAAACTGGCAACCCAGGAAAACAAACCAACAAACAATTAAAACAAACAAACACAAAGCTGAAACACCGATTTATAGATGTATCAAATCTCGATTATTCGACTCGATTCTAGGGAATATGAAAACCGAATATTATAGAGAAGAGGAGATTATGCGATTATTATTATTATTATTATTATTATTACAGAGGGGAGGGGATAATACGATTATTATTATTATTATTATTATTATTATTATAGAGAAAGAGATTATATGATTATTATAGAATCAATCATACAAACAAATATTAAACAAAGATTTAACAAAATTACAGTATTACATTATTATTATTATTATTATTATCCTTGTTTTCCTTTTTCTTTTTTTTAATAATGTTTAAGAGTGTCACTTTATCATTGACTGCAGAATTAATTGTTTGTACTCTTTTATTTTTTATATACATTTACTAATTATTACTCTTTTTCTATACCGCTATACCTTTTCTATACCACTTTTTATTTGTTAGTACAGTGCAAGTTGCTAACTTCAGACGTTTTGGAGAGATGATTTTTTATACGTGGCTTTATACAGTCTCGCTTCAAACAATAATCATTTAAAATGCTAATTATTCACATTTCTTTATTTCTTTATAAGCGTCTTGGAGCATATGACCTGTAAAAAGTGTTGCTTGAATTGGTTTTTGGTAAAAGCTTCTTCTTCTTTGTCTTTCGGCTGTTCCCTTTCAGGGGTCGCCATAGCGAATCATCTGCCTCCATCTAACCCTGTCCTCTGCATCCTCTTCTCTCACACCAACTAACTTCATGTCCTCTCTC
>JAQMYJ010000013.1:17604876-17633887 GCA_030014305.1 Clarias laeviceps | reverse complement strand
ATATAAACTTTTTTTATAAACAAAACTATAAATAAAAATAAATAAATTAATAAATTAAATAAAAATATGAAATAAGTAAAATATTTATATCCTCATTCCTGATCTGTGCATTCACTTTCAGCTTTATTAGAAATAATTATACACCTGTTTATTCATGCAAATAGTGTCCAGTCCTGATGAGAAAGGATGGAGAAGAACGGCGAGACAACCGCATTTTACAACAAAGCATCTCAGAATATACAACATCTGGAGATATGAGACTGATTGGATACAAGAACAAAGGGCTCCAAAAAGCTTGCAAATATTAATAAAATAAATCGCAAAATCCATAGAATCTTGCTTTCCGCTGCTGGTAGAAGGTTCTAGAGTCAACAGCATGAGCGCAGATACTCAAGCTGCCTTGTATCATCAGTTCAGCCTGTGGTGGTGGCTGGAGTACTGATGTGGGGAACGTTCTCTTGGCACACACTGGGTACCTTAACACTTGCTAAGCATCATTTGAACCCCACAGCCTATCAAGGTATTGTTCCAGCATGACATCGTGCACAAAGTAATTACTTAAAAAAATTTTTTAATTAATAAATCCGTATCAATTACAGTATATGATACAAAACATATCAAAGAACTTGCATGTTTTTTAATTGTTTGAGACAATAATTGGTTCAGTTCGGTATTGTGCATGCAATTTCTTTCCCATACAAATCCAAATCTCAAAAATGTCAATTAAATCTCTATTAAGAAACAAGTATTAAGTCAAGGTCATGATTTAACTATTAGATTAGACCTTCAGTACGTCCAATTTCTAAATAAATAAAAAATGAAGAATCAGTCAGTTTCTAAATCACTAACCTTGATTTATTTCGAAATAATTTCCCACCAGAAATGAACTTTTTCTTTCCCTTTACTCTGTTCTGATTTCTTATAATAAGTATAATAAAATGAATAGAAGAAATATCACACACACACACACACACACACACAAAGAGAAAGAGCAGAACTCAGCTGCAGTCCAGCTAGCTTTTCTACTTTGAAGTATTGAATTAGATTTGATGGAATAATAATAGGATCGGAGCCAGTTATATTTATACATCAGCTATTAAAGCAGCGGTATGTAACTTTTAGGAGCTAACAGACCTCACTGCTAGGAGAATTTAGCCTTTCTGTATCTAGGACTGACGGTGGAGACCACCATCTGAGAAGGCATAAAGGGAAATTTGTCCATGAACTAGCTGCTAACTAGCTATTATAACTAGCATTAACATCATATAAAAATTATAAATCATTAAACTTTCTAAAAATAACAAAAAAACTAATGAGCGAATTATGTGTTTCTAGCAGCTCATCGTTAGTATTTGTGCTGCCACATAGGAAACAATTTAGCTAATGGACAATTTTTTTAACCAGTAAAGTTTTTACCTCAGTATCAATATAATTCGTATTATGATAACAAAATCGTAGTGCTGCAGTGTGGGATATGCGTTTACAATCGAGATTTCCGCCTCCATTTTAAAACGTTTGGAAATTACTAATGTCAGATCAACCTAGCGATTCCCATGGTGCAAAGAAAGACACAGGAGTATTTTAACCGTAAATCAGCAATTTGTTCTTTATATTTGTGCACACTGTGCATCAACAACACTAAATACCACATTTTCTTTGCTTTTTTGGTGCTAGCAATATCCGATTAGCATAAATCATGCACCCCTATTGAAAATTAATTAAACACCAATAAAAAAAACATCACTTCCTGAACAGTTTTAGGAAATTATACAAGGGTTAAACCTCCCCCCCCCCCTTTAAAGTGGCCATAAGTAACTTTATTTATGGTAAAAATCTCACATAGCTCTTGGTGAACATGTCACGGTGGCATTTGTTAGAGTATAGCACTTGTTATGCAAAGTAGTCATATAAATGATCTAGCAGATATTGTATTTGATATGAAAACATAAAAAAAAAATAAACTGTTGTTTATTTATTTATTTTATTTTTATTTTATTTATTATTTTTTTCATACAAATGTATTTTTTTATTCCAGATATCCAGACATTTGGTGATTAGATTCCTAATTAGAACACTGGAAGTTCTGAGTCAGAATGTTTTCCTGCTAATTGTAACTTACCTAGATTACTTCCTTCCTATAAAAATTCATTAAATATGAATAGAGAATTAATGAATGAATACAAAGTTAGATGCTATGCTAATAACTTCAAAAGCAGATAACTACTAAGAGTTGGAAAATACCAAATTCTCAGCTGCCGTGAATGCAGCGTTATCTTTAGTAGCATGAGTACTAGCATGGCGAACATATTCACATACGTTGTTTTACAGCATACTATGAACTTTTAAGTAGAATTCAATACACATAGTATGCATAATTTGGCATTTTCGCGAACATTGTCACGACTGCTACTGTACTTATGATTGTTTTAAACCTTACAAACTTACGTATGGCTGCTTTACATTCCTGCAATACAATCATAAGTTGCCAGAGACACTTAGCATTTAGTCAAACCCTATCATTATAGTGCAGTGAGTACAGTTTTACACTCAGAAGTAAAATCACCAAGTGTTAAATAAACACCTAGAGTGTTTTACATAATCTGGACACAATATAATATGGAGACTAACACGAGTGACTCTAACACAAGACATGTAGGAATTCAGCACCAGGCATCTTGCTATGGGCTGATCATCTGCTGTAATAGAAACACATCAAGCGAGGCATTATGAAATCCATTAATGATACGTCGCATGAATGTATGAGCCACGGCAATAATACAGACCTCTGCAATCTTAGCATGAGCCAGAGACGTTACCATAGTAACAGAGTATGTCTTATCAAGTATGGCTCTCGTGATTTTTTTTTTTTTTCCACTGGAACTTATTTGGGCTTTCAGAGTAGGTATGACAACAGGCTATTGAGCCAGCGCATTGATTTGCATGTTAATAGATTTAACAGGAGCGGTATGTTAATTTGGCCGCTAGCTGAGAGGTCTCGTCAGAAATCTGTCATATCGCTTAAAACTGAGATCGATATATATTTATATATAAAGAGAAGCTTTTATCAATGTGGTGAGGAGATACTTAAAAAACTAAAAATAGTGGAGGTTCAGGTGAAGGTGGAAAAGGCCACTGTTGTTCTCTGGATGAAGTGTGTGTGTGTGTGTGTGTGTGTGCGCACACATCAGTGATACTGCAGTCGACACCTGGAAGCAGAAAATACAAAAAAAAAAAGAAGATACCGGTCGTAAAAAAATAAATATAAAAAAAAATCGACTGTGGTGCGGCTCACGGGTTCGAGCTCTTGGATGTGAATTCCTGTTTAAATATTTGCCCTCAGGTTCTAGTTTGATTCATAATGATAATGTTTATTAAAAAAAAGGAAGGAAGAAAAACAGCATGCAGTTTGGTCAAGCTCATAAATTAAAGAGTCGAACCTGCTAAAGTCGATGCTAATCAAAGGAAAAGAAAAAAATAAACAGTCAGATCATGCTAACGAAATAAACAGCTGTACAAATTCCATGCTAAACATTAAAGAATCTCAAAAGGGAAAAAACACACACACACACACACACACCTAGTTAGATTAATAATTTTCATTTCTAATGAACCAGTAGTGGCTAGTTAGATTGCTAATTTCCCTGCAAATAAAACAAACAATTGCAGCTAGTCAGGTCATGCTAATGAGTCAGCATGACCTGACTAGCTGCAGGTCATGCTAACGAGTTAAAAAGTAGCAAGTATGCATAGTTACTGTAGATTACAAATTTCCATGCTAATAAACGCACACAAAATTAGGAGCACTGAATAGTTTTACCTCAGTATTACATGCTAATACACCAAGGAAGAGCGACTAACAACTAGCGAGCTTACTTCCTCACCATGCTAATTAATTAGCAAAAGAAAAGACAGCTAGTCGTTAGAAGAATATGTCTTTTTTCTTTTTTGCTAATGAAATTATTATTAAAAAGATTACTACTTTTGGTGTATTAGCATGGAAAGTGAAGTAATCTATCCAACTGCTACTCTTAATTAAAAAGCAACACAAGGCAACACAGGTATATCTTCTCGCTATACTTTAGTCAATTCCTGTAATTAATTTTACTAATTAAGTATAGGACATATTATATCATATTATATGCAAAACAGTCATAAATGGAAGATATTGTCTTTCATATGAAAACATAAAGAAATTGCTTTTATTTTTTAATACAACTGTGATTTTTATTCTAGATCGAAATATTTGTTTATTAAATTAAACACAGTAAGTTTTCAGTCATACATAATATATTATGTATGACTATGTATTATACATACAGTATATGACTATGTATAATCCATAGTATACATAATAACATAGTATTACTGAAGTACTTTAGACATCACCATACTGTAGTAGGTACCAAATTACTTTTAAAGAGTGCCAGGGTAGGTACTGTAGCACTTTAGGTGGTAACGTGGTAGTACTACTGTATGGCGCGTACCATAACACTTACCACAAGTTGTGCATGTATCTTACTGTATATGGTATGTTTGTACATCCTGTACTTTAGTAGATATGTTAGTACCAGTACTATATTTTTGTATGTAATATTAATAGTCTTTAACATAGTATTTATTTCATGCTAAAACAATAGCGACTAGTCAGGTCATGCTAACTAGTTAAACAGTGACGAGTACGCATAATTACTGTAGATTACAATTTTCCATGCTAATAAACGCACACAAAATAAAATGTATTTAATAGTTTTACCGCAATGTTACATGCTAATACACCAGCTAGAGTATATGTTAGAACCCTGTACTGTACTACTGTATATTACAGTACAAGTGTTGTTGTCGAACCATCTACCATAATCTAGTACATGCACATGCACCATATTAGCCATTAATTATCATCATATGGCCAAAAAAAAGGTACTATATTGTAGAACCCTGTGCTGTGCTGTACTGTAGTACATGTACTACATTATGGCACATGGTTCTACAACAGTACATGTACTATGTACTATACTACAGTACAGGGTCCTACCATATACTGTAGTATGGTACTAGGGAACAAGTCCATGGATACTGTCAAAAATATGTTAAACTGTACATGTTATGACATTTATATATAAAATATTTATTTTAA
This sequence comes from Clarias laeviceps, assembly GCA_030014305.1. Classification (NCBI taxonomy): domain Eukaryota; kingdom Metazoa; phylum Chordata; class Actinopteri; order Siluriformes; family Clariidae; genus Clarias; species Clarias laeviceps. Next base: position 17,628,753 of record JAQMYJ010000013.1, on the reverse strand, counting down.
AGTTGTATTTAAGGGTTTTGAATTAGTTAGATTGTGGTAATTGACTGAAAAGTAGCAGCTAATTAAATAGAAATTTTCCATCCTAACAAACTATTGTAATGTAATACAATAATAATAATATAAAAAAAAACAATAGCATTTTTTATTGTATTACATCAAATTTATATAGCTGTGTTGGAAGATAGCTGCTAGTTAGATTAATTAATAGGTACTAGTTAGATTTCTAAAAAAATAAATAAATAAATAAAACAATTATTTAGATCGTGTTAATAAACAAAGCAGGATCAGCAAGTTTCCAGATTGCAATGCTAATTGCCTAAACAAAATTAATGAAAAATAATAAAATTAAATAAAAAAAAATATTATTACTAAATTACAGGATCGAAGGCACTGTCTTTAAATTGTTTGCCTGTTTTGTTTGTTACTCTGGTCCTCTTCTGAGGAATTAAAGATTAGATTGTTAGTTTACGCTTCTGATACATTGTTAAAGATCACTGGATTTTATAAACAGAAACATTTTAATATGAAGATTTCTGTGCAGAGTTTGATGCTCAAATTTCCCTGTCCCGCAAGCTTTAAATCTTTCTGTTTTCTTCATTTTTATGTCTCCTGCTAAACTGCTTGAACTTGTTACACTTTCTGAACCCTGACTTGGCTCATCTTGACCTTGACGTATTCATCAAGTATAATGAAGGCGTGCGGTGTGACGGGGAAGATGAGAGCTGTGAGTAAAGGTGATGCTCGAGGCACTTTCACACTCGTGTTGGCCATTATCAGAGCACCCAGTGACGGCTGCGCTTCCCTGTTAATGGACAGCGGAGACTCGTAATACGAGTGAACGCCGCTACAGACATGATCTTTGTGACTGAGGAAATACCATCAAAGGCTGTTAAACTTGTTTGACTTTTGAGCCATTTATAAGAATGATGGGCTATTAATATGGTGTAAATGCCACAATGCGGTGCGGGTCAGAAACAAACAGCAAAAAGCAATAGCAAATGGAAGTGCTTTTGGTTTTCCAAATATAATAATTTTAGAAAAAGAGTTGAAGGAATAATCTAGCGTTTTTTTTTTTTTTCCCATTTGTACATAAAATATGCACTGTATGTTTATGTTGGATGAGAATTTCAACCTGCTTTTGAACTCTGACTGTCGCACCACAATTTGATCAAAAATCTTACAGTGAGGGCAATTTTGAGTTCCACCTTTGTCAATCATAATGAGAATCAAAATGGCTGTAAGATTCAAAATAAGAATTATAATCAGAACTGCAATTGGAATCAGAATCACAAAGAGTATTAGACTAGCACCATGAATCCAAAATACCATGAGAATCAGAATCGCAATGTGAATTTCACATACAACATGAACCAAAAAGTGCAGCGAGAATCGGAATTAAAATGAGAAACAGAATCACATTAATAGCCAGAATCACATTAATAATAATAATCACATTAATAAGCAGAATCGCAATAACAATAAGATTTATTAATAACCAGAATCAAATTAATAATCATAATCACATTTATAACCAGTATTACATTAATAACCAGAATCACAGTAATAATTAGAATTACATTCATAATCTGAATCACATTTGTAATTAGAATCACATAAATATAAAATTATTAAGCAGAATCACATTAATAATGACAATCACATTAATAACTATAATCACATTAATAGCAGAATCACATTAATAGCAGAATCACATTAATAGTTAGAATCACATTAATAACCAGAATCACATTAGAAATCAAAATCACATTCATAATTAGAATCACATTAGTAAACAGAATTACATTCATAAGCAGAATCACATAAATAACCAGAATCACATTAATAACCAGAATCACATTAATGATCAAAATCACATTAATAACTAGAGTCACAATAACAATCAGAATTATGGTAATAATCAAAACAAAGTGACAAGTTATAAGTTGTAAGCTTGAGCTGTTCTACTTTTTTAAAGTAGAGATTAGATTTTTTTTCTTCTTGCTTTTTGATTTATTGACAATTATTTTGAACAGCAGTAGTTCCACTGGAATAGGAACCATAGACCATGAGGAGAGCAGATATTTTTGACTTCAGGCTTAAGGCTCCAGCTGACCTGTCACCTCATCCGTCTCCCTTAAGCACCACTGGCTCTAGATTTCCTGTTCTTCCACATCAGATTAATGTTTAACCTGCAAATCCTGAGTCCAGGCTGAGGGCCACAAAGGCTCCATCAAGACCAAGAGATTCCTCCACTTCCTTCTTCCACTGACTGGGAATAGGACCTGGGTTAATCTTTAAAACTGGCAGAGACGAATTGATCAAAGTTGACGTCAGAGCTCCTTTAGGAACGGACGGATGAGTACAGGAGTACCAACTCGTTCCCATTGACTCAGAATAGAAGTGGACATCTAGCCAGCCCTCAGAGGAAGTGGACATCATGGAGCTCACAATGGGAGATCATAAGGGGATCAAAGAGAGGTGGAAGAGATTTGAGATGTAGAATTCTCTTTATGCATCGTGCTGTTGTTAAGGGAATGGGAAGGATGTTTTTTTGTTTTTTGTTTTTACATGAAGGATATGGTTCACCAGAAATCTAGGTGAAAATGTTAAATTTTAAACCTAAAATGCAAGTGTAAAAGGAATGCATGTTTACAAACCAAATATTCATAGAAAACTTGGATTCTTTTTGAAGAAACAAATTTTCATAGAATTTCTTTTTAAACAATATTATAATTACAGGAAATTCTTTCTAACCTTTTTTAACTAAAAAAAGAAAATTTCTTTTCCTCTGAGAACTTTTTTTTACCAAAGTTTTGAAACAAATGCAAACAGCCCTAAAACTGTATAACATTAAAACCCGTTAGACCCTAATAAGGTTTAAAACACTCTTCTTTGACATACAGGGTTGTTAAAACAGGGAAAATGTGAGTGAGTCAGTGCACTAAGAGTTCTTAGGGTGTTTCTCAAGAAACATACAGCTAGTGCATCCCTGATGGTTTTGTGTTAGAATTAGAAGGCTGAAGACCACTCAAATGTCTGAAGAACCTTTTAAGAACCCTTACCACCTACCTGATTGGGTTTCCCAGGGAACCTGTAGACTGATGTTTCTTTAAACATTTTTGTTGGTCTTATAGAGAGCTATAAAGACCATAATTACACTAAAATTCCACCTTGATAATATTGTAGCAATATAATAATAGATATGGAATGAAAACCCCAGGAAGTTCATTAGGGAACTGTAACAGTTATTTTATTGGCGTAACTCTAAATAAACCTACCTCACATAAAAACACACCATGGCTATTTTAAACTACATTTTGGGGTCCACCGGGTCTCCAGTGAATACACTTCTTCTCAATAATAAACGCTGATAATTGGTGTAAAGACCACACTGCTTATGCGTTCCCTGTGGGGCGCAAACATTGTCCCGTATTTGTCCTCATGAGACAGAGATGGATCAAGTCTTTTAACTACACAAAGGGAATCATGTACAGGTCCTCGCTCCATTTCTATTGGCAATTTCCTCAGCTCAATTTGCACGTGCGCTGATCCTCCAAGCACCTATGCCATCCCGAGTAATTACCGTGGCACAGCTGAAGTCGAGTAATCGTACCACTCGTCTCGGAACAATAATTAACGAGAGCTGTAATTATATCGGGTGTTATTCAGGGGGTTGTAATATGAGCCCTGAGAGGTGAAGCACGCGAGGGGAAAAAAAAACAAAAAGAAGCAGGTTTTCATTGTACGCTACGGAGCTTTAGTGGAGGACAGAGTCAGTCTGGGATGCGACTCTGTTTCTCTTTTTGAAAAGCCAGAGTTTTCCCAGCAGGGTTGCTTCATAGTAAGGACCCCATGTGTTGCCCCACCCCATGATGTCCCTGATACTCTTTCAAACATCACAGCAGGTGGGAATGTACCATGGATTGCCAGAATGGGGGGAAGGTGTGCTTTGACATTAGGCATGTAACCACATATGAGTATGTTACCTACAGTAATGTAGTCTAAACATATATAAAATACACACATGAGCTAGAATCGGATTATACAGAGAAGAATCTGGATGAGTCTAGTGATGGAGATCTGGACTGTGATCTGAAAGAAAAAGACTTTTGCAAGACAATGTGTGTTTTTTTTTTTTTTTTTTTTTTTTTAATCACCAGAGAGTATTCATTTATTCATCCTTAGAAACTGCCTAGTCAGGATCCCAGTGGTTTAAAATAGCTGTTTATGCTTTGGGAATTTGAACCAAGGAACTTTGGTTTAAATTGGTTTAAATACAACAAGCAGGCACAAAGGAAAAATCATAACTGTATACCATAAGTAAGTATACAGTTTTTATTTAAGAACAACTTGAAAGCATAAACAGCTATTTTCACAAGTTCTCCCACACCACCCCACTTCTCCGCTCCCTGCACTGGCTTCCTGTAGCTGCCCGCATCAAATTCAAAACCCTGATGCTTGCCTACAAGGCTAAAAGCGGCCAGCACCCACTTACTTACCTCTCAGCTCTAATCACACCCCGCACCGCACCACGTTCCCTCTGATCCTTCAGCACTGCTCGGCTGGTCCCACCATCTCTCAGAGATGGAGGAAGACGTGCATCTAGGCGCTTTTTTGTTCCCGGCACCTAGGTGGTGGTGTGAACTTCTTCTAAATGTTCGTACAGCTTTGCCTCTGCCAATCTTTGAACGACGACTAAAGACCTGTTTCTTCAATATTTGGGTTAATGTCCCATCACCCCCCTGAAAAAAAAAATTCCCAAGAGTCTTTGACTGATGGTACTTTGTTAGTAACCTAGTAAAGATCTATCCAATGGCGGAAACTTCACTCTGGATAAGAGCATCTGCCAAATGCCTAAATGTAAATGAATGATGTAGTTGAGACTGAGGAACTGTCCGAGCCAGAATTCGTACATCACTGGTGACATTTCTACTTTCCCACCATGACATAATTGTATTTTTATTTTGATTGGGGTGGCAAGTTGTCTTAGTAGCTTAGCACTGTTGCTTTGCATCTTCAGGGTCCGGGTTTAATTCCTGTCCAGGTTCGATTCCCATCTCTATGTGTGTGTGGAGTTTGCAGGTTCTCCCCCTGCTTGATGAGTTTCCTCTTGGTACTCTGGTTCCCTCCCACGTTCCAAAGACATGCAGATTAGACTAATTGGGGTTCCCAAATTGCCCGTAGTGTGTGAATGAGAGAGTGTGTGTGTGTGTGTGCCCTGCAATGGATTGGCACCCTGTCCCGCATGTACCCTGTCTTGTCCCTAAGCCTAATCATAGGCTCCAGGCTCTGTATACAGGATAAAGGGGTATAGACGATGAGTGAGTGAGTGAATAATTTGATTACTATTCTCTGTTCATTCTGTTCACTTTTTTCCAGAATCTGGGGTCGGCTTAAGTAAAGAGCGAGTATCTTAAAAGTGTCAGAGTATTAGACACATCACCTTTCTAGGATTTTAAACTTGTGGAGAAAATATGGATAACTTTTTACAGACCAGCTGTAATTTTAATTGAAATAACTGATTTTACGTTTGTTGCATCAATGCATTGATTCAAATAATTTTTGAAGTTTGTAGAACCTATACCATTAACATTTCATTCAAAAAACAACTTTCAAGTACAGACCACTTCAGACTACATACGATATATGGATACTTGGAGAAGAAATACAGAAACAGATAGTGGAATTGCATTTCACCTCTAATATACATGCATGCTGGTTCTTGTAATAAGGGATCATCATCATCATCTTGTTCTTCTTCTTCTTCTTCTTCTTCTCATTTTTTTTTTTTTTTTTTTTCCTAACAACCAGCTCATACACTATTTCCAAAAGAGCTGCTAAAGATCTCATGAACACAGCTTGAAATCACACACCAAATTAATCCAATTAAACAAACAATTGATTTCTCTTTTCTTTTTTTCTTTTCTTTTTTTTATCGCTCTCGAGGCATTGCACTTTAGACTGAAAATAAGTTACACGCTCAGCAAGTGTTCTAATGCTCCCATCTGGAATATAAAGTCTGTTTGAGATGAGATCAAAATACAAAAATGGCTTTTTTAAATGTCATCCCTGTGCGGTAAAAAAAAAGCCCCTGCTCTCGAGACGTACGATGCATATTAAACATACTGCACGGAAGCCGTAACGTGACCATGTTCCATTGACTAATAGGTGTGTGTAAGCTTACTTACGGAAATAAAAGTGCTAAAAATACATATTTCTGGAATGAGCATCTTGGTGTTGTGGCCAATTTCAGGATGACTCGGATCCCACGAGGGATCCTTAGCCAACTTACATGGCAGGTTTCCAGCCTGTGGAGCAGATTTCACAGCCTTGGACATCATTAAGGTTTGAAAATAAATGTTGCCACACTGAGTCGAGCAACAGGCCTGCCATACTTTTGCACTTTCAAGATTGCAGTGTTTTGGGCTTCCTAGAGCACACATATCATTATTTAAGCACGTACGAGGCAGGGGGGGGATACAGACAGAGAGGAGTTCTCCTGCTGAGCGGTCGAATGCGAGCGGAACTCGTTCAACCCACTCATTTACTTAAACTAATCACAATCACCAACGTGATTTTATTTTGCGAGCTTGTGAGTTTGTAGCTCGAAAATAGATGATGGTGTTATTATTTGTTTACTGAAAAGCCAACACGAGCTACAAATGAAATTATAGGGTGCACTGATTTCATGCGGAAATTACATTTTCATGAGGATGAATTTGCATCTCGATCACATGACCAGAGGTATTTGCTGGTATTATTCGTACCCATGATCTGGCTGTGCTGCAGCCTCGTAAAACATGGCATAACGTTTTAAAATTATGGATCCAGACTGGCGAGGAAGTATAACGGCAGCTTAGGAGGTAGTACAGCAACAAATCATGTGCTCGTTCTAATATGGTATTGTTTCTATAGTAACAGCTCATTCACAGGGACTTGTAAAGCAGAGCCTAAATGTAAACATACAGTATAAAAAAATAACCACTTGTAATCACTGATATGGTGATTTTTTTTTTCTCCCCCATATGGAGAAGTTTACGGAAAGAGTCTCAATGTTAAGTGTAACTCTAAATAGATCAAATGCACTGTTGGCGTTATTTAATTATTAGAATATCGAATTGTGGACAAATTACAGTAGTGAAAAAAAAGAATAGAACTCTATGGGGCGTGCTGTTATGGGAAAATAATCAACATCAGCATGGTAACTCACGCACTCATTTGCTATATCTCTAATTCCGTACAGGGTTGTGGGATCTCAGGGAATTCTGGACACTGGATGGGGTACAACCTGGACGTGGTGCAGGGCTCACTCACACACTACGGGCAATTTGGCAACGCCAATTACACTAGTCTGCATGTCTCTGGACTGTGGAAGGAAACTAGAGGAAACCAGACTTGAACCCTCGATCCCTGAGGTGCAAAATTAAAAAAAATTTATTAATTGAATTAGAACTTTATTAATCCCAGAGGGAAATTGTTCAATTTTCGCATATCCCAATTAGGAAACTGGGGTCAGAGCGCAGGGTCAGCCAGCTTACAGCACCCCTGGAGCAGATAGGATTAAGGGCCTTGGTCAAGGGCTCAACAGTGGCAACTTGGCGATGCTGGGGTTCGAACCCCCGACCGTCCGATCAGTAACCCAGTAACCCACAGCCTTAACCGACTGAGCCACCACTGCCCCCATTGCCACCATTTTAACTCAAAACCACACTGTGGGTTGGTTTTTCAAAATAATATTCCATTAATTAATTCCATAAAATATTGCCCAAGATAAATAAAAGGTCTCGTATTTTACTATTTCTTCAATAACACATCTTAGAGCTTTACCAAAGTTAGTGCCCTTTATGAAATACCCCTCATCTAATTCTCAGATGAACCATAATTTAATTCGCTCCTCAATCAAACACTCTGTTTCATAAGCCACGCCCCTGCAGAGAACAGAAGCGCTGAGCAGCAAGCCAAGGGAGGGGCTCTTCTTATATGAGGTCACACGAGGGGGACAAAAAACAACAACGACAACAACAATTAATGGTTTGTTTAAGCCCTGGGAAATATATCATTTAAATTATTATTTTTTTTGTTTGTATGCACCCATTGGAGATCCATCTGAATGTCTGAGAAAGTGAATTTCTGTATAATTGGCTCCCTTTAAAGAGTATGAAATGGTCTCGAAGGGTTCTGTCATGACCAAGACATTTGTATTCGCACAGCTGGGGTGGAAACTGATGGTTTGTAAATGGGTTGGATAATGACCTTCCAGACAGATAACCGTGCTTGATTTCTGAGCAATTGTTACAGGAAATGATCGGGCTGAGATGCTGGGATGTGAGGTAATGTTCTGAAAGCCTAAAGTTTCAATAGATCTGTAAGCCACGGCGACGAGCCTGATTGAAATTTTGCTTACACAACCGTCCGACTTCGCTGTTACATCAGGCTTACATCAGGCTTCGTCCAGTTTTAAGACGAAAAGAATTGTGCTGGTATGCAAATATTTCTGCTTTAACACCAAAAATGTAGCGTTGTCAAAGCTGGCGGATTTCTCTATTTCTCTTACAGTAAACGAGTTTACTGAGTATGTGTGTGTGTTTGTGTTTGAGCGAATAAGATCAGTGGGCCTGTCTGGTGTTCCATAATCAGGGGATTGATGGCAGGATACAGCGGTGATCATTAACCAGGACAGGATCTAACCTGTCACTCAAAGTGTCTTTAAGTAAGACAGATAGGGGTGGATCCCCAGTTCTGTTTTCTCTAACTAACCCTGCAGTTTTCTCTTTAAGTTCAATATTCCCTCACGCTACGGTACCGCGGACGCAGGCATCTCCCGTTTCAAGTAATGAAGAATTCAGTTTCCTACCTGGCATGTTGTGTCTATACAGGATAATATATGGATGGATAAGAGAACGGTCATCTTGAAAAAGGGAGACTATTAGCTGGTGCCCAAGGGGACAGCGATTTGTGGTGTGGATGACAATTGTGTGGTGATAATGAGGCTAAGCCTGAGACGGCTGTGTCACATCAGGCCACCCATGTGTCAGTGTGTGTCAGAGAGCACGCTCGGACATAAAAAAGAGCCAGAGATGGCAGAAAGAGAGAATAATAGAGACTGGAATTAAGAGGAAGCATAAGACCAGGACAGAAGGATGGAATGTAATTATGAGAGAGAAGGGAGAGAGAGAGAGAGAAAAAAAAAAAAAGAAAAAGTGTGAAGGGACACGATGCAGTCAGTTTATCCCGGCCGCCTGTGGTTCACCTACAGTGTCAGACAGAGAGAAACAAGCACTTAGCCAAAGTGAGGCAACAGTTACCTCGAATGAAGTGTGTCTCATTGGAGCGGGCTGGATTTCCCCTGAGTAACAGGTGTGTCATGGCGCGCCACTTCAGGAACCATTTCATGCGGATTTTGTAGAGACACAACATTCTTAATCAGTTGTTTTGGCAATGGATATATATGACTTCTTTCTTACACTGCATGATCTAGCACATGAAGAAATCATAATAAGGAATTATTAATATTGTTTACTGAAAAACATATATATATAACCAAGCAGAACATAAAGTTACAGTAGATATGACACATTTTATGGTTATAGTACATACAAAAGGCGGTCAAGTCAAACCGGGACTTGTGATGAAATGACATTTACAGAAGCACAGTACGGTGACGAGACTCTTATCCGCAGTAAAACATTTGAACGGTGCAAACATATTAAATAAGGCTGTATGTCCATGAACATTCCGCAAATGGAACGCCTGATCCACTCGAACTTTACAGGAACTCGGCTGGGAGTTATTCCCACATCCCACGTACAGTCCTGACCTCAATCCAAGACATTCTAACATGTAAAGGAGTTCCTGGGAGGCCGGACGTGAATCAGACAGGCGGTCCGATCATGGCGCCAGCATGGCTTGGAAGGAAACTTTCTACCTTGTTGGTATTCAAGCACTAGTGAGACACTGGGTTTACTTGGAGAAAGGAAAACTTATGTAGTTTAAAGGTACAACCAAAGAGCCATGTAGGGAAATAAATGTGTTGAAAAGGTTTTTGGAAGAATTCTACTTCGACATTTGTTGCAATAATTGTAGTGCTACAAAGGAAAAAAATCTTTATCGAAGATGACAAGGTTAACAAAGGCATGGAAGGTTCTTCAGATCAATGCTAAATAGTTGTGGTTCTCTAAAGAACCATGTGAAAATAAAACCTGGGATTTTATATATGGACCATGTGTATAATTCTACACTTATAGTAACCATGTTCATTTCAAGTTAAAAATTAAAGTTAAAGTTCATTTAAGTAAAACTTTTTTCGTTGAAAAAAAAAAAAAAAAAACGCAACTAAAATATTTTGATATTAATAAATAGATCCGATAGATTGGATGTAATATTTTTATTGTCAACATTTCTATTCTACATTAAATAAACCCAGTTCTCCCTTTACTTAATACTTACTGTACCGTCTTAACTGCCCTTTGAAAGAATTTTTAAAAAATTTTTTTTTTATTTTGCAGCCGGTAGACTCTCTGGATTAATTCAGTATGGAAAAAGGATCATGAGGTTTAACTCAAGTTAGCAACTGATGATCCTTAAACCCTTTGATTTCACAGTTAGTGCATATCCTCGGGACTTAAGGAAGGCTCTCCACCACTCCATCATGGACGTCTCGGTGGTGTGATTGAATTGCTCGGAGACAAAGTGTTCACCTCTCCATTGCCTTTTTTATTTTTCCAGGGCTCGGTGTGACACTTGACCTCTTGTTGCTATAGAAATGTGGTGGCGAGAAGAACATCCGTGGAGAAGCCTCCTTGACCCTTCGGTTTAAGTCGTGGTATGAAACCTCCTTGGAGAAAACTCCTCCTGCTAATATTAATGAAGAAAAATTCGGTTTGCGAAGAATTAGCCACTTATGTGTTTGCATAATCAGCTCCTTTACCTCGCTACTCGTCCTGCCTTAATCACCTGGACTCTCCAAAACACCTACACCCTTCTCAGGATCAGACATGGGACCAGTGGCGCGCGTGGCTATCAGACGAATTAATCTGTCAAACTTGATTGCTATTGGAGGCGTGTGATTATGCTGTCCTGATTACAAAGCCAGCCAGAGGACCATACACTCCCGGCTCACACTCGGTCAAGGTGGATGGAGAAATCACGCAATGATTGCGTTGGGACGGATTGGTCTTGCTGTCACGCCGTCGCCCGGCTCGTCTGAAGTGCGACTGTGATTAATACAGGGCCACTTCAGCGCTATACAACCGGTAACGACACTTAACGAGACCTCCGGCTTTCGCATCAAAACTTGGCCTTTTTACACCATCCTAAAGCAAACACTTAATTTGACGGGCAGCGTAAACGCATCAGTTCCGGTCTCGTAGCCGACGTCTGGACAGCAGATGGGATTTAAGAGTAAACTCAAGGCAAAATTTAGAGGGAACTTAATTAATAATATTTTTGTGTACAAAACGCACTGCATTAATATATATATAATATAAAAAATATATTAATTATTTTTTACAATTCATTTGTTTCATGATTTTTTTATTTTACTTATGAATGTTTTTCTCATGTGATGTAAACAATGTTCACATAGAATAAAAGTTTATTACTTTAACACTGTGATCTTTACATTACTTTTTACATTACAATTCATTACTTTCACTTGTGATTTTACAACATAATTTTGTTACTTCCACATGAAATTTATATATGTTTTTACATTTTTGTTTCATTTTGCTTTTAGAAATGATTCACAAACTTTTGCAGATATTGGGGATTTTTACATGATTTATTTATTTCACATCTGATTTCTACCTGATTTGTTAACTTTAATGTCTGATTAAAGTATATCATTCATTATTTTTTTATATGAATTATTTGTGATATTTTTACTTGCAAATGTATTTACTGATTTATTATACAAACGATTTCTTTGATTTCATATGTGATTTTTTTTTCACAATTTATTAAATTTTTTACATAATTCTTCACACCTGATTTGTAGACATAATAAATTTTCTTTCATGTCAGATTTTTTTTTTTTACAGAAATCATTTACTTGCACGTGATTTTTCACTATTAGTCTGATTTTTTACTTGTCATGAATTTTTATTTCTAAAATTTAACCTGATTTATTCATATATAAATTTTTGTGTTTTTTCTCAAAACATTGACCATCACATCTGATTTTTGCAAATGATCTTTAACTTTTTTTTTTACATTATTTACCCCCCCCCCCGCCCCCCCACTTGATACATCCAGTTTTGCATGTGATTTATTTGTTTTACACATCATAAATCAGTTGGCTGTTATGACTTTCATAAGCTGGAGAACAATTCTTTACATGAATTATCACTCTTTACATAACACATTCTGTAAGCTGAAAATTAAATCAAAATAATCCCTAGAGTAATAAAACTGCCACACTTACTGTACATTATGGTTCTAGTACAATTTCAGTATAAATAAATGTCTTTACATAAACTTCTTGGACCATTTGTGTTACTTGTAATTATAAAAGAATGTTTGTAATGCTTAAAACTCTTCCTTTAACTGTTTTATTTTTTATGTGCCAACTTTTGCAACCCATAAAGTTTTAGTTTCGGTGTTAAAGGCATGTCATGGCCGTGTTGGCCTCGTTTAGCGCCTGTAACGTCCTTACCACCCATCTGTAGGTTGCCCTGAGCCTGGGAGAGGACGGAGAATGCCGCATTGCCACCGTAGACCATGTGGTGGGTCACATGGCGCTCCGAGGCTGGGCACCGGCGTGGGTGCTGGTGATGTTCAGCCAGCAGGACGCGTCATGTGCACAGAGCAGCCTACACTCCGAGGAGTCCCTCAGAACTCGTGCATGCCACTTGCCGACAGATTGTGGGAGTCCAGAGCATCGCCGAGCGAACCGGCTTCACACAAACTAGACCAGTTCTTCAGCTGGGACTTGAGAGCCGTGAAGTTTATAAATGTCGGACTGTACCAGGACTTTATAAGGAATAAATAATGCATTCTCTGTGCATTGACCTCCTGTCTACATGACAATAATTAGCATTCTGTAACACAATGGGGTATAAATAACCCCCCCCCCCCCCCCCATGGGTAACCACAGTTTAGCAGGTGTGAAAACATTTTTCTAGCCAGTGAGAATGCAGGAAATGGTAAAAATGTAGAAAACAATTATCCCTTTATATTTCATGTTCATGCATTTCATGTTACAGGCATTATAGCATCCTTTAGCTTCTCCATTAGAAAGTAGATTTAGCTCCATCTTAGTCACGTTTATACTTAGGAAGGCTTGGTGAACTGTTTGCTGCTCGTCTTTAGCTCTTAAGAAACTGACAGACCAGATATTTAGCTACTTAAAACAAAACATAAATTTGTGACTCAATCGGTTAAGGCCGTGGGGTTCTGGGTTACTGATCGGAAGGTCAGAGGTTCAATTCTCAGCATCGCCAATTTGTTACTGTTGAGCCCTTGAACAAGGCCCGTAAACCTCTCTGCTCCAGGACGCGCTGTATCCTGCTTTACCCCGGATTTCTAACTGGGATATGCGAAAAAATTATTTCACTGTGCTTTACAGTACATGTGACAAATAATTTAATTATATTAATACAAAATAGGAAGAAAGGATGTGTACACACACACACACACACACTACGTACACATCTGACTGTCCAACAATGAAGTGAATTGTAAAATATTTGGTGTTTATATGCACAGTTTCCATAGATGAATTTTCATGCTAAGAAACAAACAGACCAGATATTTAGCTCTATATCAGTGGTATTTTAACCTTTATATCACTAAACAGGTCAAAATTGATGAGATCACTGTAAAATTATGCTTTTATGTCAGAGTGGATTTCTTGCTACAAAAACAAAAAGAATCAAATAAAAATATTTTTTTTCCTCATTCATTTTTAGAATAATTGAACATTAGAAGAACTTTTGCAAATTAGTTCTACTGCAAAATGGTTATGCAAATTAAAGAAGCACATAGTGAGTGAGTGAGAGACCCATTTGACCGTCCAAACATTTTTGCACAATAGGACCACTTTAAATATTTCATAGATTCAATGCTTATATTCAAATCTTTAAAGTAAAACTGCAAATGACCTCGGCTGTAACTGTATGCAGAGTTTCCATAGATGAATTTTCATGCTAAATCTTTCAGACCACAGAGGTCATCCACACACAGAAAGTCAAGACAAAAGAGGCCATTAAGAAAGTCAGAATTTGAATCTTTAAATCTAACTCACCCGAGAAACACAACCTAGAGAGTCTTGATGTGTTTTTGTCAAAATCAAGTCGCTAGGATTCTGTCAGCTTTTACGGAAATCAGCCACTCAAACTTGCCCTACAGCCTGTTAACAGATACATATAATTATCTTGTTTATTCACCTCGAACAAACCGTGTTAAAGACAGCGCTTTTATTTCAATCCATTCGCAGTGGAGTTGAATTTCAAGCAATTTCAAGTTGTAGTAATTTGTGATTCGTACATATTAAAACTTCTTAATTGTGCCGTTAAACATGAGCAACCTGAACCTGAATTTGGAATAGAAAATACTGACTGAACGAAGAAAAATAGCAATATAATAGCAAGTAATGATCATAACGCATAAGGTAGCACTTGATCCGTCCATATATAGTGTTGGAACGGTTACATAAGACACCAAATCGAGATAGTGTGAACTGCGAATTGGTCATTAAATTGGTTAAATTTGGGGTTTAATGTAATAGCATTTAGTTTGTTCATTTGTTTTGTTTATTCTGTAAAGAAAATGTGCCCCAGCACTCATTACTACACTTACTGCTCACTTTAAGCCTTGAAAATGACTTTTACCACAAAAAAACCCCCCCAAAAAAACAAGAACATTAAAACATTACTGAAGGGTCCTTAAAGGATCAACACCACACCCCCAAATAATGAATCTTACTAAAGTCCTGTGCTGTTACTTTCACTGAAAGAATAAAACGTTCTAATTTTCTTCATCCTTTTTTTATTGGAATACATTTTTCTCCCGGTTCAAAAAAACAAAACAAAAAAAAAAACACCTTGTTGTAGCTCTGTATCTATTTTTTACATGTTCCTACAGAAGTGCAACCAAAGAACCTTTACGGTTTACTACTGTACTGCAGGTTTGTCTGTGCACAAACATTTTGTGGGGGAAAAAAGCACTGACTTTCGTAATGATTTATATTAAAAAAATGGAAGTAGCACATCTTTTGGTTACTGACAGCAGGGAGCCAAAAGTATTAAGACAACATACTGTATTCCGGTTCTCCCTGTGCACAAAACAGGTGATGTCGCTAATTAGTTGGTTTAGTTGATAGATGGTACAAATAAATGGAAGGAATTTTACTTCCTGAAGTCCGCCTTTGCATAATGAAACGCTTCTAAATATGAGATTCTCAAGTGAATTGGGATCTTCTGTGGCAAATTTATTACTGTCCATGATCTTCAGGAAGCGATCAAGCAGGCGCGGATTTATTGAGAGACGTCTTTTTGACGTCTTTATAGTAAATTTTTAAGACTTCATACTAAACACTGATTTTGCATGAAATAACTAATTATCTTGATTGTCTAATTAGTAAAAAAAAAATAATAATAATAAATAAAGAAGGTCATTAAAACACCCATCCACTCATGCTGGTGTTCAATGTGCATCAATGCAAAAGCGATGATAGGGTTTAGCATTCACTCTCTCCTCATTTATCACAAGGACAGGCTACAACAAAGAAAGCAATGCCACATTTTGATTTATGAAATAAATAACTATTCAATGAATCAATGAACGTTTGCGCAAAATGGAACGAGGCTGTTCTCGGAATAAATACACCTAAAAATAATGATAATAAGAAAACCAATCAACCTTCCAAAAATCAAAGTAGATCGATGTTCAGTTGAAACAATGACGATAGGGATGTTTTCAGTACTGAGGTGAAGAGAGCAAGATCAGTCTCCAGCTTTACACGCAGCACTGCCTCGGTGCCTTGTCTTGGAAGCTCCTGGTAACCTACAGTAGATATCTAGATATCTTAACCCATGTCAAGCAGGACAATGTCAGAAATCCATTCTTCATTCTTCTCTGGTTGTTTTTCTACAGAAAAAAACCCAAACCGAAAATGTTGTTCTCTACAGAAGATAGACAGCGGCAGTGCTGAACAGGTTCTTATCATCTTCGCTAAAGTTGGGAAGATGAGCTGGAGCTTGTTTACCTTCACATTGTCATGGATTTCTCGCGGTTCGTTCGACGTCAAGCCGAAGAGAAAGCTCCGTCTTCAGCTCGTCCTCGTAGAGATCGCAGAGAATGTAAACAGCTTCTACCGCTTCCCCAGTTTGGGACGTTCACCCGATTGGATTGTCCTTGTCCGCCCCCTTTGAATCCATTGCTAAGCCAGAAATCCATAGTACACGCTAGTCCTGAAGTATACCTCCACAAACTCAAAACTCACTAGCGCTTTCTGTTTCCTCTCCTCGTGTTGAACTGCCAAGGCTCTCTGCCTTCTCTGACAGACCTCTAAATATTTCCTCAAACTTCTCTTCAGACCTTATGTGTGAAGCATGACATCAATTACCTTGTAGGCAGTGGAGCTTTCTTTCTGCAGAGAATCTGACGCGAGAGAGATGACTTGGAAAAGAAGAGTGGTGATATCCAGGCATAGAATACTACTGTATGTATATATATATATATATATATGAAGTTGAGCGGATTTTATTTAGATCATAGGAGTAAGAATTGATCATTTGCCAAGTTTTTAATACGAGTAGGTGAACAAGTCTTTTCTTACTCACTGATTTGCTATAGCGCTTATCCTGCGCAGGGTCGCAGGAGGCCTGGAGCTTATCCCAGGGGACAGGGAGTGAATCCATCACAAGGCACACAGGAATTTGGAAATTAGCCTACTATGGATGTCTTTGGACTGTGGGAGGAAACCCACCAAGCACAGGGAGAACATCGATCTCTACACACACTGACCTGAAGGCAGGACTCGAACCCTCGACCCTGGTGATGAGACGCCATAGTACTCACCACTACATCATTATACTGCTTGCACATCTTCTCAATTAGGATTGCATAGACTTCTGACCATGTAATATATACACCATCAGTCAAAAGTTTGTACACCCCTTCTAACTCCATGGTCTTTCCTTTTCTTTTTTTTTATTTCTTTCTACACTGTAAAACAATACTGAAGATGTTTATCCAGAATACACAATAATCTCTAAAATTTAAACAGTTGATATAGAGATTTATCTGCTACTTGTGATCTGTAAATCCTTCATACTGGCTCTAATCTGAGGTGCTGATTTCTGAGGCTGGTGACTCTAAATGAACGTCTCCTCTGCAGCAGAGGTAAGTTTTGGTCTTGCTTTACTGGGAAGGTCTTCATGAGAGACAGTTTCATCATGGAGTTTGATGGGTTTTGCATATAAATGCACTTTAGACAATACTGTTCTTGCAAGAACTGTTACAGAACATCTGACCATCATTTCTTAATATAAGACAACTGACTGTAATTGTTGTTACTGAATTACCTAATGCCGTAGGTGTTATCTCATAGTTTTGAAATTACCAGTATTGTTCTAGAACGTAGAAAAGAAATCACAAAACCATTTTTTTTTTCATTTCTTAACCATGAAAAACAATGCTGAGGCTTAAGGCGAAGACTATTGTTGCCTGGATGTCACTTATGAAGGAATGTCAGCTGCTGCTCAGGGTGCTCGATTTGTGTGTGTTAACTGTAGTGACTGTGATAAGGGAACTTGAAGGGCTGCTGGAGGATGGGGTGGTGGTTGTGCAATCTTAAACGCAGTTCTCGGGCATTGCAACATGCTTTTTAACTGGGAATCGATGCCATGGGCCAGATGTAAAAATTTTAAATCTAAAATGAAAAAAATACACTTATCTAGTCAGATGGCAAAAGATGGCAAGTCCTCGAGCATCCTCGTCATGAACACTAATTCGACCCATTAGACACAGCTCTTAAATAGATAGATAAATAAATAAATAAATAAATAAATAAATAAAAGAACAACAATAATAATAATAAAGCTAGTTTAGAAATATTTTATTCATAAACATCAGTCATAAAAATAACAAACATCAAAGTTCATTCAAAGTACTTTGTATAAACCGTCTTAATATATACAAATTTGTTCTCCCACTATAGGAAGAGATTAAAAATAATTTAAGGCAAGTTTCCCATAAACATTTCCCCAGTCCTTCTTTCTTTCTTACTTATGTTCTTTCTTTCTTTCTTTCTGTCATTCTTTTTGTGTGTGTGTGAAAACAAACCACAATATAATCATGGCATAACTGTAACTGTAATAAGACACCTTTGACCTTCATGTAGAAGAACGATTGAAAAAAAAAAAAAAGAAGAATTAGACAGAAAATGCAGCAATGTGTGCTACCTAAGTCAACAAACAGCAATGTCCAGCCTGGTGCTATTCTAGTCTTCATCACATTACACACTACGAGCGCCATGTGAGCTAGTTGATTCATAATCGGTTCGTTTATGTACATGTACAAACTCGGGGTCTGTCAAAGAACGACACATGGGTTCTAAGTGGACAGAAATGCTTGTGTCTCTGCAATGTAAACTTGTACACTTGTTCAGGAGGCTTTAACTCTTGCACACTTTTTTTTTCTATTTAAAGTGTGGAGGTCTGCTTTTTAAATTTCCTGTTATTATAATATACTCACAGACACACACATACACACACACACAGGAAACAATGTGAGTTCAGAAGGTTAGAAATAAACTTTGATTCAAATATCCAGACAAACAGAAAAATACAAAAATACAAATAATCATACATAGCCATATAAATATATTTATTTATGCACTGAAAGCTGTAGTAGAATAACTTCCTTAGCAAACAACACGACCATTCAATCAATAGCATCGCAATGAAAATAAACACAGACACTAAGTTAAGGAAAAATAAACAAAATTTGACACAAATCAACCACAAGTCGTGGTGTGTCCAAAAGTTCCAAAGGTGGAGAAAAAAACAAAAACAAAAAAACAAAACAAAACAAAACAAAAAAAAGAAAAACAACCCACCATCATGATGTAGAAACGAGGTAAAGGTCTCACTTTTTTTTTTTTGCAGTGAGGCATTGATTATTACATTAGCTTATTAATCATCATATTACATGAACAGTAAACATGCAATATCAAAAAGCACAAAATTTGGAGAGAAGTGCAATACAATCCAGCGCAGGAAAGTAAAAATAAAAAAGGAAGGGATAATAATAATAATAATAATAATAATAATCATCATCATCATAATAATCATCATAATAATAATAAGGTAGAAATAACTCGAGGTCGGGAGCTGTTCCGGAGTCAAAGTGCTGAACTGCAGCTCGAAAGCGTGAGGTTGCTCTACAAACAACCTGGAGCACAAAAGTCAAACGGTTAGAGTTTACGCAGTCGCTGCACACAGAGCAAGCATCGCCAAGGGCAATTAGTACAAGGGAAGATCCCCCTTTTTTCCCCTTTAAAAATAAATAAAATAGCTCTGGCACCCTTTTTCCAGCTCTTTTTGCGTAAAAAAATGTCCTCCATCCAGTTTCTCAAGAGAGGAAAAAAACAGCCTGGAATTAAAAAAAGAAAAAAAGAAAAGTGTCTCTGATTTTTTCTTTTTTTTTTTTGGTCTCTGATTTAAACTTGTGATCTGGTGTCAGTTAGTATACAGGAAGTAGATGAGTATGAATGTTCCATTCATGTTTCCATCATATTAGAGGCCCTCTTCCTCCACAATGGGGTGTCCCATCTCGAAGGCATCTTAGTTCTGCTCAAAAGAGAGAAACCAAGACCTGAACCTCTACAAACTACTGTAGGTTCCACTAGGAAGTGTTCTTCTTATAGGGAACCCGTTTAAGTTCATAAAGTTCCTGGAGGCACTTTTAAAGATAATCCCCATAAAAGATCTTCCAGGAACATTGTTTAGTTTTTTGTTTTTTGTTTTTCAGTTGTGCTTAAACACAACCCCACCTTGTCACAAGGATGGGGGAAACAAGAGAAAAGGAGAAAGAGAGAGAGAGAGAGAAACCAAAATCTATATGAATCTTTATAAACTAGGTTCCAGTGGGATGTTCTTATAGGAACCGTTTAGTTCATGAACGATTCCTGGAGGCACCTTTAAGGAAAGCCATAAAAGATCTTCCAGGAACATTGTTTCGTGTTGGTTTTTTTAGTAAGGGAAGAGGACCGACCAAAAAAAAACAAACAAACAAAAAAAAAAAGGATTTTTCATAAGTACATGCGCACAGTGCACGTTGAGCCTCCAAAAAAAACCAAAAAACAACCTGTAGATCTTCCCTCCCAAAAAAAAAAAAAAAAAAAAACAGGGATAAAAACCGCGACCACACCACGAAGCGCGTTAGTTTTGGCACCGGGTGTCAGGTTTGACTCAGATGGCCTCGGGGAGGGCGAAGGGCCAGGCGCCGAGCTCCTGCGTCTTCTCCTTGTGCCGGAGGTGAACCCGGCCGTGCCGCTTGCGCTCGTCGCTGCGCGCGAACCGCTTCCCGCAGACGTCGCAGGCGAACGGCTTCTCTCCGGTGTGCGTGCGCGTGTGCGTGGTCAGGTGGTCGCTGCGGCTGAAGCTCCGCGCGCACACGCGGCACCGGAACGGCTTGTGGCCCGTGTGGATGCGGATGTGCCGGTTGAGCTCGTCCGAGCGGGAGAAGCGCCGGTCGCAGGAACCCATCGGACACGTGAAGGGCTTCTCCTTGGTCGTGGAGGTTGAGGAGGAGGAAGATGAAGAAGAGGAGGCGGCGGAGCTGCTCTTGCGCTTCGGGGCGCGTGTGCGCGTCGGTGCCAACGGCTCTGGAGGAAGCAAGGTGGAGTACAGGAGCGAATCGATGGTGGAGGTCGCGTAGGTCGGAGGAGGAGGAGGAGGAGGAGGCTCGCACTGTCCCGGACCGGGCATGGACTGGAAGTTTGGAAACACACCGGGTTTCAGGAGGCTGCTCGACTGCGCGTCCATGACGCTGTAATTAAAGGCGGGCGCGCCAAAACTCTGACTACAAGCATCCCCGAAGCCTTGCTCCTGCTTAATTCCGGTGGCTTCCACCTTGAACTCCATGTCAGGACCGGACAGCGAGTCCAGCAGCTCTTTCATATCCACCTGATGATGATGATGATGATGATGATGTTGTTGTTGATGATGATGATGATGCTGCTCGGATGAAAAGTCGCCAGATGTTGCAAAACCATAGCTGTCAGCTTTGCCGAAGGAGTTCCACTCGTAATAGCAGCCTCCGGTGTTCTCAAACTCACTTTTCACGACCACGGGGAACGTCCCGGGCTGGGTGGAGGATGAGGAGGATGAGGATGAGGAGGATGGAGGATCCTGGGCTGCACTCGTATCGCTTTGATGTTGCGCATCTTCTTGTTGTTGATGTTGTTGTTGCTGCTGCTGCTGCTGCTGCTGATGCGCTTCTGGAACCGGGCCCGTGGAGATGCCCACGATCTCGGTGATCATGTTGAGCAGCGTTTCCGCGCTGCAGGGGGCGCCCTGACACGCCTCCACGTAGAAACTGCCCGAGTAGGACAGCGAGGCGTCGTAGCTTCCCTTAGGGCCGTGACAGGAGGAGTATTGATCCGCGCTGGTGGGCTCGGTTTTGGGAGTGACTGTTGGATCTGTGGATGATGGCGGAGGAGGAGGAGGACAGGAGGGGGGGGGGGAAAGAAAAGAAAAAAAAAAAGAGAGAAAGAAACAGAGAGGCATGTTACATAAAGTAGTAAGGAGATGCGCACTATGGGAACAATCATGCATTTATGATGCGATAGAAGTGTTTGTCAGAGCGAGACTGTGAATTTACGCATCATCTATCATAGCAAGGGATTAGACATGAAACAGTGCGAATGCACACAAGCTCAACAGCATCTCGTCCATGGCGAACTCACCGTGTGCAAACTGAGTAGGTGCTGCGCGCTCAGGCTCCATGAAGACATCCTGATGCTCCTTAGTGTCCATCATTCCGATGGCTGAGTCGTTACAGGTGTCAAACTGGGGGTAGAAAGAGTCCTGAGAGTTCAAATCGACGTTGTTGAGCATGATTTTTCTTTTCTTTTCTTCTGCTCTCTATCTCCCCAGAAAGAAAGAAAGAAAGAAACAAAAAACAAGAGACCAAAAAAAATAAAAAATATCCAAAGAGGACCTGTCCAAAAGATGACAAATCTGAAATGCAAGGCTGTGATTGAGATTGAGGTCCGGGAGACACAATGATGAGAAAAAAAGTGATGAATATAAATCAGGAATTCCCTCTTTTTTTGGCTTTTCTCTCTTTCTTCCTTTTTTTTTTTTTTTTTTTTTGGAAATGATATAAAATCCTAGATGCGTGCGCGTCGCAGTTGGATGTTCCTCCGCTATCTGTTGCTGCGCTCCGCTCAGCCACGGCCGCCTTATATACCCCCCGAGCTGCGCCTCGGCCCTCCCTCTCTCATTCACCGCGTGCTGGGAGAGGATTCCCCCGCTGCGTGGCATCTTCATGCCCATATATGGACACAGAGGATGTGACGGGGTTTCCCCCTCCCCTTTAATGAAAAAAAAAGGAGAAGAAGAATAAAGAGAGGAGAGGTACTGTACACTCCTGACGCTTCCAGCAGGTCTGTGGTAAAGCTGTGTCCGAGTGCGCTGTATAGCATTAATGTCCACAGGATAAGGGGACTAATGGGGTAGATACCCTTCTCATAAACAAACAAAAATTAATAATAAAATAATAATCAGAATAAAAATGTCCATGTAGGTTAAGTTTATAGATTTTTTTACATGAAAAAGTGTAACTTTTTAGTGTTTTTACATGTACTTTAAGTTTAAATGTTTAACTTTGTGTACATTTCCAAGTGAAGGGTTGCTCAGTGCTCATGATTTAAAAAAAAAAAGATGTGTGTATTTAAATATACATATATTGCAAAAAAACAAACAAACATTTATTAAAGCTACACAGCAATTATTTTAACATGTTGAGGTTTTGAGCTTATCTTATTATTATTATTATTATTATTATTATTATTATTATTATATGACATAAGTGGCTCAGTAATAGGTTTCTCGCCTACAATGTGGAAGATTCGAAAATCCCCAATGCGACCCCTCAATGGAAGCAGCTTAAAGACCAGAAATATCCTTCTTCTTTTTCTTCTTCTTCTTATAAGTAGTAGTTGTAGTGTTTCACACACTCTCACTCATTCTCTATACCGCTTGTCCTATGCATCATTACAGGGGACCTGGAGCCTATTCCAGGGGACTTAGGGCATGAGGAAGGGTACACCTTGGATGGAGTGCCAGTCCAACACTCACACACTCACTTACACACTATGGGGAAATTTGAGAACACCAATTAGCCTAATCTGTATGTCTAAACTGTAGGAGGAAACCGGAGTACCCGGTGGAAACCAACTAAGCACTGGGGGGGGGGGGACAGACAAACTCCATGCACACGGACACCGAGGCGGGAGGCCAAAGTGCTAACCATTAAGCCACCGTGCCTCCTCTCAAACCAATGTAAAATTTACATTTTTTATGCAAAGTGAAAGGTGCTCATTTAAAAAAAAAAAATAAGTGTGTTTGAGTAAACACAAATTGCAAGAAATACTTATTTATTAAAAGCTGTGTGTGCTCTGAAAAGTCCTACCAAGGTCATAAAAATATGAATAAACACAATAGCTACCATTATTGTTCATGGTTCCTAGTTGGGAGGGAGGAATGGATGGATGGATGGATGGATGGATTTCCAATTTCCAGAAGCAAGGATACTAACAAAATACAAATAATACATTTAGTAACAATTACAGATCGTCAGTCATGTATAGTGTAGTAACAAACAAACAAATAAACAAACAAACAAACGCAACCATACCATAATGGA
>JAQMYJ010000013.1:17587633-17602080 GCA_030014305.1 Clarias laeviceps | reverse complement strand
ACACATATACACACACACACACACACATATACACACACACACACACACATATACACACACACACACACACACACACACACACACACATACACACACACATATACACACACACACACACATACACACACACATATACACACACACACACACACACACACACACACACATTTTCAGGGGCTCATAAATAATGGAACAAACTAGCATACAGTAATTTTATTTTTTTTTACTTTTTAATTTCACTAACTTTATTTTTTATGAACCTTTTACAGACAGGGCGCGTTACATGCAGGTTAACATTATTTATAGGTCTACTTACCTGTGGACTTAAACGTTATTCTATTTAACAGAAATAGGAGGGAAAAAGGAGGAGAAAGTCTGGAAGAATACACTGCCTGGGCAAAGTGAGTCACCACTTCAGAAGGCTCGAATTATTGGCCTTTTTATTATTATTATCACATCAAGTACCAAAAACAATTAATGAGATTTGAAATGACTGGAATTGGGTTAAGAACTGTCCGACACATTATTAAAACTCGTAAGGATAGTGCTGAACCTTCAAGAAATATGGCCAGAACAAAAATCATGAAAGGAGATCACGTGAACGCTTGGTGAAGATGCATTGTAAAAAAACAAAAAAAAAAAAACACTGACAGTAGAAACAAGAGCCATGCTTAATAGTGAAAGTAAGAGCATTTCCATACACACACAAGAACTCACAGGATTGGAACTAAACAACTGCATAAAGATTAGACTTTAGAGCAGTGTGACCTGATGAGTCCAGGAGCAGAAGGGAAGCGCATGAAGCGATGCAGCCATCATGCATAGTGTCCACTGTACAAGCCTCTGGAGACAGTGTTATGATCTGGGGTCGCTTCAGTTCATCAGGTCTAGACTCAGCAATAAAATGAAGTCAGCTGACGACCTGAATGTACTGAATGACCAGGTTTATCACATCTATGGAGTTTTTCTTTTAGCAACATTTCAGGACTGTGAGCGTGTGGTTCTAAGAGCATAAGGAATCATCATTTTTACAAGTAAATTTGACACCACACTATGCACTATAATGAATAAATAATTAAATGTGGAAAATGTAAAAAAAAAATGCAGGGAAGTATAATAAAAAGAAGACAGGAATGAAAAAAATAATTACAGAAAGAACGAAAAACATATACCTACACACCAATCAGCCATAACACTATCACAACCGTCAGGTGAATTTAATAACTGTGAGTATTAATTATATACCAGCAAACTGGTGACAGGATCATGGGCACCCAAGGCTCATCCATGCCTGAGTGGACCAAAGGCCAGCCCGTCTGATAGGAAGGTATCAGAACAATCAATGCATCACAGACTGCCGTGTATGCCGGGCTTAGCAGGCAAAAAGTTGAAGGTTGTTGACCCGACCTCCAAACTCCCTACATCCCAAACGGATGAAACACCCGTGCTGGACAAACAAGTCTGATCCATGGAGGCTCCACCCCACAACACAGAGCACTCAAAGGACTTATATAAAAGGGAAAGGAAAATCAATACAGTGGGTCTGAACAATTTTAGAAAGTTAAACAGGAAAAAAAAAAACAGTTTTTAATATGTAGTGCTTGAATATCTTCGCCGCTTGAAGCTCCTTATTTTCCGTGTTCTCTGAAACAACAGCTCATAGTGACACCAGGCACAGGGTATAAATGTAGCTCTGCACCCATTTATCCATCAGAGCTGATCTGTAAAGTGAATGAAAGGCCTTGCATTAAATCTGTTTCCATGCATGATATTAAGGAGCGGAAAAAAAAAAAAAAAATCTAATCAATCATCAGACAGGATGTGTGCCGAGTGTTCTTCATGCTTATTATGATAATGACACAATCGGTCTTGTCTCGAAAAAAGCAAATAAGTCTGACATTCTCCGGAGCAAATCATTTTCACCGTGGTAATGTGCTCTTATCTGAGGGCCCGGTGTGTTGCCTCTCTTCCAGTCGACCTAAATCTATTAAGCAGTTCATAACACTGAAGCTACTGTGGCGCTAACTGCAGAACAACACTCACCTCTCGCCTCTGCAAAATGCCACCGAGCTCCGTAATGGCTTTATGTAATGCGCTGCACTTACCAAGATTAATACACAGAAGTATAATGCAGTGGGGGTAAAAGTGTAAGGATGCAGACGTGTTGGTATTTATTCAAAAGGCTGATTTCGAGTTGACTGATGCGGATGCTGACGCTGACTCGGAGCCAGGAAAGCTCCAGGAAAATCGGAAAAAGATGCCGGGATGTTAGTCACACGATGCAAAACTGTTCAGGTGATGATGCGAGGACTTAAATTTTTATCATCATGATATGCTAATATTCAGTCTTCTGTTCTATTGCTGTACCTAACAGAGTGCAAACAGAGAGCGTTTGGCATCTACACCCGGTTCCTTCTGGAGAGCTGTTACTTGCCTCCCATCTGTGGCCGCATTCACAAATAATAATGATAATAATAAAAATTCTCAGCACTATGAGTCAGTTTAAGTGGAATGCAATGTTCCTAGCTAATAGAGCATCCCTGAAACCAATTCTGGACATCGTCTTAATCCGGTCAAATTATGTGCATCCAGCACATAACGGGGAACAAAAAATAGTTTTTGATGGATGTGGCGGTAACTCCCAGCCAAATTCCTGTAACGTGCAAGTGGTGTTGGTGAATGATTGTGTGCACAGTTCACACAAACACATGCATCTCATCGGCAAGTCGGTGACGAGTTACCTGTCCATTTTCAAGACTCTAATGTTCACAGGAACGACTGGAGCAGGTTCCTCGCCACCTCGGCCGGGATCGCCGTTCATGGGCGTACGGCCTACTTTTTTTAAGTTGAAATGTTTTACCGTGGCTAAGATGCTCATCACGTCCTGTGCTTCTGTAAATATCAATCACCAGAAATTACATCACAGTTTGATTACCAATTGTAGAGTCTTCATAGTAGCTTTGGAGAACTGCGGTGGTTTGTTTCAGGACGTGCTGCTATTGGAAAACAAGCGACACAACAGTGACACAGCAGCATTTAATTCACTTATTGTTTTTGATTCCTTTTCATAAGCGATGCATTAGCGACCGAGTAAATAATAACAATGCAGCGGATCGTGCATGACAGATAAAGCTCATCCAAATGCATACTATTCTAAACTCAACAATTAACCTTCTGTTTGTTGTGACAAATGCACAATTGTGATATTTTTTTTTTGCACAAACATTTCAAATAGCTGAACTGATCAAATGGTTATGTAATAATAGCATCAGGCTCTAGCTTCCTCTTCTGAATCAGTGCATCGTGCCAGATTTTCTTTGATTTGCTATTTAAAAAAAAAAAAAAAAAAAAAAAACCAGGCTCTTCTAAATCTTCAACTTCTATTCCATGCACTTCAATTACATTTCTTCTTCCTGATACAAATGCAAGATGAAGAGCAAGAAGACTTTTCTTTTTGGAAGCACACACACACACATAAACATGCACAAACACACACCCCACCCACATAAACATCATATTTCTGCATATGTCCCATATTATAATACCCCTAAAGGCACTGGATGAAACCTATCAAAAACAGGGAACAATGGTGCTTCTGAGAAAGCGCAAAAAGGGATTGGGCGAGCTAGCATGAGCGAAACCTCGGCCGGAATCACGACTCACTATAAATACAAGACGCTTGTTCTCAGCTGCCAAGATTTCTCTCCTCTCTCTTTATTTCGCTCGTTTCAGTCCTCAGCCGTTTCTGTCGTTATATATATATAAACACACACACAACATTGCTAAAGCCCTATTAAGAAAGACAGAGGAAGAAGTAAAATAAAGAAAGTTCATATGTCTTTTCCTGCTCTGTCTCCGGAGAGTGTGGGAGCAGGGTTAGGGAAGCCCGATGCATCTCATGAAGCCCCACTCGCTGAGCTGCAGGTTTCCCTGATGTTCCAGAAATACACCCCGCTCGCCCACTCTCGTACCCGGATGCCTGTCCTCGCCTCTCTCTCGATGGGAGGAGAGAGAGCTGAGAAGCCTTTCCTGATCGTGACTGCAGAGGGATACAACCATTTTAAGAAAGAACTACAGACCTCAGCCCATCAAATCCCTCACTGGCTTAAAGGAAACATGTTCAATATGTTCATATTTAAGTAAGTGTGATTATGGATGTTAAGGCGTCAGGTTTCATTAGAGGAGTTGGCTAAAAACAAGCTTGCCATTTCCTGAGATAGTCAAAGTCATACTGATGAAAAATCCAGGGTGAGACATGGAAAGTTGCAGAATGCAATGCAGCTATATGGCTAACTCATAGGGATCCATGGGATGAAATGAGCAATGGTATTTATCAGGGTATTAGCATGAACATTGAAGGTTTAGGAGCTGATCTGTTTAAACCAAATTGTGCAAAGAGTGAGATGAGAAAGTTAGACCAAAGCTTTAAAAGGACTAAAACGCCATTGCATCATCGCAACTGTTGGTAATGTAGGAACTTAACCAAGAGAAAATGATCATCAGCTTTTCAGTTGGGCTTTAAAGAAAACCTTTTGCTCTCTCAAAAGAAAACGCATCTATTTAAGGTTACAAACAGACCGTATAAAGGTTCCTCCTGTAGGACAATGTGCAAAAAATCTCAAGCAAACACATTTTGCCCAAATACAGTAGAGAACGCACAATTATACATATTGAGAGGTACTATTTAATGTTGGAGAACAGAGGAGATAAAATGTCAAATTGTACAGGGAACAAGGATCGGAGAACAGTGAAATAAACCATCTTACTGCTTCAGGTCAAACCTGGTGCCACCTGGAGTTATCTAACCACCACAGTTTAAGCACTCTTAATCTTTGCATGAGTTTAATTTATACAGTAAATTATACAGGAGCACGAGGTTGTGTCATGCTCTTTAGAGCTCTTGAAAAAAGGATTCAGGATAGGAATTTTAGAACAATACGTATATCTAAGATCGGTTCCAGAACAGAGCAGACAAATGGCCAGATGGCCAACGCTTACGCGTTGTATGATTCTATAATGCATGCATTACATCCTTTCCAAAGGTTGTTTACGAGAAATTCCACTTGAGGCGATCAAATTTTGATTTATCAGTCAATCAAGATCACAATAGAAAAACTTTCTTTTGAGTAACCGTGCTCATGTTAATTCTGCAATCCTTCTGCATGACACAATTCCATGCAAAGCAAACTTCATAACTGTTGGCCCTACGAAAGGTAATTCAATGCAACCCTTTCTGTGAATTTAATACCCGCAGTGTGAAAAGGGACGAGCCTATTCAAACACACAGATCGCTGCTTTTCTGAGGAGACCGACTAAGAATGTAGCGCCTCTCTCTTTCCCTTTGCTAGCACGAGTAACTATGGTAACAGGCCCTCTGCATGGCACTGCTTTCCACATGCTCTCCAGAAATAAAACTGTTAGGCTAAGAGTGAGCAGGTAAAGACAAAAGATCCTGGGCGAGACTATTTTTAGCCAAGGTTTTACATAATATCCACCTGGACCAGTGAAAGCAGGGTGAGGCTTCGGTGATAGTGAGGGCGGCACGGGGGCACTGACACTCTGGAGGAGAAGCAAAGCAGGGCAGAGGTGCAAGTTGATGGATTGAGAACCGATTCTGAAAGTCATACTGAATGTGATGGAGATCACGCAGGAATACAGAAGGTGCTGCAAGCCACACTCTTAGAAAAATACAGGTTCTCAAAAGTTCCTTGGGTTTTTAAAGGTTCAAGCTTTCTAAAGGAATGAAAAAGGAAAGACTTTGTTGTAGGGTTCTGCACATCAGTTTTGGGTTCCACTAAATGGACAAACCAAAAGAGCGCTTAGGGGTCAGATTTCTAACCTTTTTCTTGCAGGAGTTAGAAGAAAAAGGGTTTGACAGCAAGTTTGGAGGGTTAGCAGTTCAATTTAAAGAGATTCTTCTTGAAACGTTTGCTTAAATGGAAAACTTTTGTTGTATAGGTATATAAAAATTGCTAAATATGTTACAAAAAATTGAAAAATTTAAAAAAAAAAAAAAAAAAAAAAAACATCTTCAAGAGTCAAGACCTACCTGTCTCTAAGGGTTAGAATGTGACTGAAGAATTTGACTGCAAAATTCGATGTATTCTTACATTCTTTTAAAGAAGAAAAACAAAAGATGCAAACAAGTATCATAAACTTGATAGGGGACATTTGGTGCACAAGTCAGAAGTGTCAAAAAGCATAGATGCCAAAATATCAGGTCAAAATAGGTTTCGTCATAGTGTGTGTGTGATTTTTTGTTGTTGTTGTTATTTTGCAAAATGCTATAAACCCACTTCATACAGTTTTGTCACAAGAACCTGCAGAAAAAATAGGAACAAAAAAAGTGTTCTGTTGAAGGAGGATCATAAAAAGATTAAAAACAACAAACATGTCAGTTTGAAGCAACATCAGCTTCCTCGTCAACCAATTTTGGTTTAGTAGTTGATATTAATGCCTTATTATAGAAGCCCATGAATGCTGAGGAACAGACTGTCACTCTTTGTTGTTGTTGGGCTCACCATTTATCAATAATCCAGTGAATACATTTAGTTTATTTCACATAAATTTAGTTTATATTTGGTGGCACAGTGGCTTAGTGGTTAGCACTGTCCACCTCCAGGTTCCAGGTTCGATTCCTGTCTCGGGGTCTGTGTGCATAGAGTTTGCATGGTTGCCCATGCTTGGTGGATTTCCTCCTTTTGTTGGTTTCCTCCCAGAGTCAAAAGACACTCCAATTGGCGTTAGAGCCCTCCCCCAGTTGTATAAATGGGAATAAATACAATGGCCACCATTGGGCTCCATGGTCCCTAGTTGGACTACAGAGGCTCCTAGATGGTTGGACATGTAGATTTAGTTTTTATGCAGAAAGTATTTTTATTTCAATAAAAATCGCAAAAAAACAGTGCAATTGGCTGTTTTTGGATGCATCACAATTTTCTACGAAATGCAATTGCTCACTATTGCATTCTGATGGAAATATTAAATTGAAACACAAAAAATTATATATTTGATTTTTTTAAAGGATTTTGTTATAACTCTCAGAACTCTCGGAAAATGATTTGAAGTTGAAGTAAAAAAATTTGATTTATCTCATTTTGCAATGTGTTCTTTGCATGGTTGACTGTTCTAGTTTGTTTGAAAGGTTATTTGCTGAAAAGAGAAGCCTTTTAATTGAGGGTTCTACCCTCAGAGATTTCATATAGACAAGCCACATGTGCTCCAACACCCTCCGAGTTAAGCGCTATCCACCCACTTCCACCTGCATTAGCCCATGATTGGCGAGTGTCACCCGCCAGGATTCAAACTTGTGGTCTCCAGCTGATAGGGCAAACTCTTTTCTGTTGCACCACATGGAAGCCTTGGCACTTTTTTAAAGTAGGTAAGAGATGAATGACTGAAATGGGGATGAAAAAAAAGGAAGAAAGCAAGAGCTCAACAGTTACACTCTTAGGAAAAAAATGTTTATCAAGGGTTGTTTGGAGAGTAAATGGTTCTCAGCTTTTGCGAAACCCTTTGTGTTTCAAACAGACCCTATAAAGGTTCCTCCTGTAGGACAAGCTAAAGAACTGAAGTTGTGTGCATTGTCAGGAAACAAACCGACTGTGTGTACATTTTTAGCTTTCCAATGCCATTCTACTTTTCTTTAAGGAAACCCTCTGTTATAGGGTTCAACATAACCCAGATACCAAACCTTTTTTAGGAGTGTAAAAGAGTGGGAGGGAGAGAAAGTCAGAAAGAGAAAACAAGGGAAAGAAATCACAAATACATTTAGATAGAGTGCAGAGGAGAGTTTGATCAGGGGTGTTTGTATAGATAAGTATTTGATACTAGCTTTTTAAATAGCATGCATGACAAAGAAACCAAATTGTATGGCTCTGCATATGACCGTTCCATTCTTTTAATTATGAATGGCCACTATGTAGAACTTTTTAGGAAGAAGAAACCACTTGTGTTGTGAAGGTTTCCACTAGCCAGACAAACTAGGGAACACTTAGGAGGGAAAACATCATTATTTATTTAATTGTCTTTTTATAGTGAAAATGATTGAGCAATTCATGGTTTTAAGGATGGTTAATGTATCTAGCCTAGTTTACGTAATGTGTCATGTCTGGTTGTAAATAATTCCCTGAAATTGCCTTGGAAGACAACATTTCTAGGTTCAATCTTAATGCAGAAATTATCTTTGCTTTTAAAGGTAACTATGCACATGTGCAACCATGATGGCTGCCTTGTGTATCCTGCATTCATAGATTGTGTGCGAATAAGCATGTGTCCTCAGAAATTAACTCGATGCCCAAATGCGCCCACAAGACACAAAATGCATGTAAATGGTAGGGGAAGGTTTGAGAAGTTGTACGACCAGTTCCGCAATAACCCGCACCTGTATGATGTGTTTGTACCGCTGCACGGTGACAATTATGCATGTCAAAACAGGTGGCAAGAAATGAATACTATTTTAACATAGAATCTAGGCTCCACGAGTGTCGCCATGTTTGTTCAGTTCATGCAAAACTGTCTGATTAAAGACACCCCATGCTGGAATTCTCTGGTAACACACAGTACAAGTCACTCACTCAGCGTCTGTTCTGCTTTATCCTGTATACAGGGACATGGAGCCCATCCCAGGAGATAGAGGAGAGGTACACCAATCTGGATGGGGTGCCAATCTATGTCAGGGCACACACTCACATGCTTCTTCGCACACTACAGGCAATTTGGGAACGCCAATTAACCTAATCTGTATGTCTTTAGACTGTGGGAGAAAACCGGAGTACTCGGAGGAAACCCACCAAGCACGGGAAGAACATGCAACCTCCATGCGCACGTAACCGAGGTGGGAATAAAACCCTGACCCTGCTGGTGCAATGCTCCACTATGCTCCACTGTCGACGCCTATATGGGTATGTTAACAAATACACACATGGCGCGTGGCATCTAGCTTTCTATCATAGAGTTCTATCTAACTGTAAACAATGGTATAAAGAAAACATTATTTCGTTGTTGGAACAAAATGACTAAAATTCCTCCTAAGTTGGTTTAAGATACTTTAAATGGATAATGGATGGTCGCGCTTGTTAAAAAGAAGCAGTTTTAGACTCTTTAGATCAACAGATCCTTTAAAAGTTTCCCTAGAGGGACAAAGCAAATCATTCTTTATGGTTTATCATTTGGTGAGACTGCACAGGAATGAAAAGCATTAATAGTGAGGTGGATGTGACTGATTTCTAGCCAGTGGCCAATATGAGTGTGTCAATTGAAAGCTCCCAGGGGACATCTGCTATGAGCCCGAGGCAGCAGGAGAAAGAGGCTGACGAGCGTCACCGCACCACCTATTACATCATTCCTCTACCCGCTGAGGTAACAAGTGTTTACGCGAGAGAGAGGAAAACATTTGCAAGGGGGGAAAAAATGAAACAAACATGCAGGCTTTAGCCACGAGGCGCTGTGAGCCACGCTTTCCACTTTACACACTGACAGCAGTTACAACGTCAACGCATGATGTGGGAGTACTGCTGAAGGCCTGAGAGTTGGCTGGCAAACACGTCAACATTTTGTTTTCCTCTGTGCAAATCCCATATCATTGTGCTGAGTGAGACAATATAATTGTTATAAATTATTATCCAGAAGTAACTTTGAAAAAGGGCACCATGATGAGAAATAGTATTAAGAGTTGTAGGGAAAAAATGATTCGTATTTAGTGTCTTGAACTTGATCAAGGCATGAATTTCCCCTAAGCATGAAGAAACAGCTCCATCTAGCCAGTGCGCGTGGGCATGACATCCCTGCCGAAGTCACAGTCAGAGTGCACTTAGGTCATCCTTCGGCATCTTTGCGTATCGGTCAACAGCGTGTCTAGCTACTATAGTACAGATCTTTAAACTTCCTGTATACATGCACAAGTCTGAAGAAGCCTCTGTGCATTCATATTGTAAAAAGTTATTAAGGGACAGGAACTAGTTTCTTCAGGAACTGCCTATTACTGTTTAAATATCTGTCCAAGTATGCAACTATGTCCCTGATCATAACAGTTTCTAACAGCTATACAAGTGGAAAAACACTTTCTGAAACTTTCTGTCCTAATAATTCCAATTGCATTCTTTCAGGTTAAATCAGATTTACAAAGTGTATTTCATAAAATAACGCAAATCAGTGAACAAATACAGTTTTCTATGTCAGTGGCATATGGAATCAAACTGAATGCAGAACAATTTATACATGTGCAAATGGTATTTATTGGATTTTGTATGTCAGTGGCATTAACATTACATATCAAAAACAGTGGCAGCATCTTTGCCTCATTTCTCACTTAAATATTAATTACAAATGTAAAGCTACAAGAACACAGTGCTTAGGTCTTCATTGTACTCAACAGGAGTATACCAGTAATTTGGCATATTGTCTATGAAGCTTGTATGCAATTTTAGAGGCATCATCAAATGTCCAAATTCGTAACATGGCACATCAAAGATGAATATGATATGGTTCACTTAGCAATAAAAAGAACAACCACAAGTGTTTTTGTTAACTTTAAAAGCATTCATCCAGGTAGAAACCTCTGTAGTCCAAGTAGGGGCCATGCAGGCCGATGGTGACCATTGTATTTTTTTCCCATTTCACGACTGTGGTAGGACCATTTACACACTACGGGCAATTTGGGAACACCAATTAGTCTAATCTGCATGTATTTGGACTGTGGGAGGAAACTCACCAAGCACAGGGAGAACATGTGAATTCCACACACACACACCCTGAGGCAGGAATCAAACTTGGGCCCTGGAGGTGCGAGACCACAGTGCTAACCACTAAGCCACCGCGCTGCCAATTTTACCACACAGTAATATAATTATTAAGGAGTTAATTCATGAATTCGGAATTTTTCATGTTCTTACACACTGCAAAAGTATTCGCTCACCTGCCTTTACATGCATTTCAACTTGAGTAACAACCAAGTCATTGGTATCCATAGGGTTTAATATGATATTGGTCCACCCATTGCAGCTAAGAGGGTTACATGAGGGTTTCCACTGGTTTCCATCTACCTCCCAAGAGCAAACGAACATCTTAACTGGAAACTCTAAATCTCCGTTGTATGAATAAGTGTGCCCTGCAATTGGACGAGTCAATCTGGCACGTTTGATTGTGCAGAATAACAGAACACAGTTCTGAGACACTAATACACTTATCCCAGCATTTCACTACTGCTTGAATACCATCAAGGTAGAAAGTTTTATCAGTACCCAGGAACTCCTTTAATGGCCTCCCAGGAACTCCTTTAATGGCCCAAACATGTGGAAATGGCTTGGAGCGAGGTCAGGACTGTACAGGGTATGTGGCAATAACTCCCAGCCGAGTTCCAATAATGTGCGAGAGGATTCCGATTATAACGTTCAAGGATCAGGCATTCCACTCCCTGAATGTTCGCAGGAATGTCTGCAGTGGCCTCAGAGCCACCCCGACCAGAACAATCATTCGCAGACATCAATCAAAATGTAAACATCAATCAGCTTCATTCCTTCATTCACAAGTCCCGGTTTGACTCGAATGCCATCATGTAGGGTCATCCTGTATATTTGCCCCTGCATAGTAAATGCAATGCCACCTTGCACCACCCTCCAATACAGTCTGTCTGTGTTCAATGAAAAGAGCTTTGGGTATGTGATGCATTAATTGGCCTATCTGCAGTCATTGACTGCTCCCCCATGCATTGACTCATACAGATTTAGCCCGAATGCTCTGATCAAAAGAGGCAAGTTCAGGATCTCATCAATGCGCAAATGAAGCCCCTCTGACTCATTTATTTATGCCTGCGTGTTAGATCCTACTAATGCTGTTTTGGCTATTATCCCATTGCTCGGTGAGAACGAGTCTTTGGAAGAGGACAGCGATTGCGCAATGCCTGCTTTAGTCACACCGATCAGGCAAACACTACAAAAGCAGAGACACGCATTTCAAATGGGGGCTGGTTTCTGCACGAATGAGTGAGGGGATGTGAATAGCGCTTGTGAGTTGAACTTGTACCTTATTGCTCCCATGATACCCGATTTATGTTGGGTGGTTTAATTTATGTGAAAAGTTCAAGCAGTTAGAAGGTCTTTCAAGGTTCAGGGGGTTGCTGGTACAAAACCAGGGGTGGCTACAGAATGTTTAACTCTATAATGCATAAACCATCAGCGATGATATCTTTGATAAATGGACGGTGTCTGTTAGACCAGAGGATGACACAAGAAAGGACATGGGTAATGGATGGTTTCAACATGATACAGTAGCTGATAATATGAAGCAGGGAGGAAACATAGCATTCTAGTTATTTTAGCCGTTTAAAAGCTGCAGCTGAGCTGCCAGAAAGGAGGCCTATTTATAGTACTGTAACCCTCCTGCAGCAAAGCTCTGCCTCTGCATCTATTCAAACTAGAGGCATGAAAGAGATGGTGCCTTGACCCTCTGTGGTGCGGGCATGTGAACATCACGGTCGTATGAAAGAAAATACTGAGAACTGAGATAGAGAAAGTTTACCAAAAGAGATGTTTCAGTGCAAAGCACAGAGGATGTACAGAGCTTCTTTTTTAAAAAGCATTGTATTATAATCTCGTGAATTGCATCTCTACCACAATGGCTCTCCATGGAAACAATGTGCCACAAGAAAAAAAAAAATGGCTGGTTGACGTCTACTTTATCACCTGCCTAAGGGCTATTTCACAACCTTTAAACATTCTAGTTGGAAGTGGTTTTTGTTGAGGTTGTGGTTCTTTCAATTTTCAATGCACAATTGTTGAGGTTGTGGTTCTTTCAATTTTCAATGCACAATTCAATCAAATAAAAACAAAACAGGAACTTGCAAGTAGGAATTAATTTATTCTTCAGACTGCACCAGAATTCCAAAACAGAATCCTTCTTTTACCTTTTCGTACCTCAAGTTTAAATTCGTAACTGAGCATAAATTGTCACATTAAACCAGTTTTGTTAAAATTGTAAAAAAAAAAAAAAAAAGGCTCCTAAAAAAAATATCAGCACCTTTTAATATTGTGAATGCAGAATATGCATAGAGGGCATCAGTACTCTTCAGCCATGATGAGAACAATCAGGGAAGACCAGCCTGTGAAAGGGTGGCTACCCTGTCCCTGACCTGTGCTGTCACTGTAATGTTGCCAGATATATCCAGTTTCCTGGTACTGTTTGAACATGTTATTGATGACATTAGTCCTGAGCTCTTGATAAAGACCAGCAGCCTTCTCCTTGTATGGTCCTTCTATACTGCTGTAATGGTGTAGGGCTTTTAGTGCCAGGTAGTTTATGTTGATCCATATAGCACCACGCCAGTTGGGGGCATCATGTTCTGTATTGTGCTTCATATACATTGGATCTGAAAGGGAAAGTGAACGCAAACCGTATGATGTCCACAAGTGATCAGGATCCCGAATGTCATGCAAAATGTACATTAATTTTTGACAGCCAGGGTTTAAGATTTGAAGTAAGAATGGAAATAGACTAACATATCCAAGTGCATCCACATACTGAAGCTTAGGGGGTTTGCGAACTGACCGCACTAGACGCATTACTGGTTCTTCCTGCTTCGTCCCTCCAGGTGGCACATCAACCTGCTCTTGCTGCAGTGACACAGCTCGAGTGTGGTTTCCATAGTCGCAGAAGGCATGATGCTGCTCAGACCAGTGCAACTCACTCAGAAGGTTGTTGAGGGCCAGGTAGGTGCGCTCGTATTCCTGATGTTGTTCGCCAAGCAATCGTGATATGCTCATCATAGTCCGTGATGCAAGTACCATCCAACAATGCAAGTCCACATGTTTTTCGTCTTCTGAAGGATGTGATGCACGTGGGTAGTCATCCAGCCCAGAAGTCAACGTCTTAGGGTTGAGAAACTGGTTGGTGTCTTTGTCCCTGCCACGCCAACGATAAGAGTTGGGCAAGGGTCCAACTTGAGTGGTGTTATACCACCCAAACCATGCCTGCAGTCGGGGATACAGCCTTCGGAGAAAAGTTAGAGTTTCCCGAAAATGTGGTGCACCCGGACGTGCCTCAAGCTGCTCCAGAAACTCCTCCAGGACCAGGAAGAATGTAGGTGGATTTGCATTTTCAGTGCGCTGCACCACAAACTCTGCAGGAACCTTGCTGAGCGCCTCATCACCCAGGATCTGCTCATGTGGGATCCAACCATCCACATTGATCAAATCCAACCAATGAGCAACAGCCTCACGCGTCACCTGAGGATCCCACTTACTGATCAGGAGCTGGTGGAAGCCCTCATCCCACAGGAAACCCCAGGGGGAGAAGGAGCGTGAGGGCACTGCGGTGAACAAGGCACCTTCAGGGTAAAGCTCAGTGTGCTCATTATGCATTGACTGCACCACCGACTGTCCAAAAAAGTAGCCCAGGCCACCAAGCATATTGCTTAAAGCAGCCTTGGCAAACCTCACCTGGGCTGAACTAAA
>JAQMYJ010000013.1:17575707-17587327 GCA_030014305.1 Clarias laeviceps | reverse complement strand
TATGTCTGTTAACTGGTCCAGACCAGGGCTCCGCGTCTGCAAGTAATTATAGCTGGGGAGAAGAAACATACCATGGCTTGTTAAAAATACAATAATGACCTGATGATGATGTCCTGCTATCTACTGGGTTCTGGTGACTGTTCAGTTTGCTATTCCAGGCATACAATTAATTTCTCTGACTCAAAGGTCGAAAAGTTGAGTTACTTTAGCACAATCATCAAATGACATGCATTATTCTGAATACTATAAGCATATACAGTATAATCTAATTAAAATGTATGCATATACTGTATTGTGACTGAGTTTCTGCTTACAGTTTATATGTAAGTCACAAGTGGTAGCATTTAATGGTTTGAGAATTTTAAGTCTCTTTGAAGTTCAGTTATATATACAGTAGCTATATATATATATATATATATATATATACAGTAGCTATATATATATATATATATAGCTAAATATATATATATATATATATATATATATATTTCTCCAGGGCCGAAGGAAAGTATACACAAGTTTTCAGGAAAAGAAAAACTTATTTTTTTTAAATTTATATCATAAATATCAATACAATATACATTATACTATTTTTCTTAAACTAGTGCGCATACTGTACATTTCTTAGCTGACTACATTTTTTACCCAGTTATAAACAAAAAGGTTATGTTTGCTCTTATTTATTCATAATATAGTAAAAATGTATTAAAGTGCTACTATTTTATATAAAAAATATATGATTTTTTTAAAAATTAGGTTAAAAACATGAATATTAAATTTAAAAAGGATGTGATGGTGACAAAAACCTAGGAGTTACTCTACATGTATTTTCTTCTAACAATGTCCAACAGGGGGCAGCTTAATACAAGATCTAAATTTTGTTCTTATTTGCAAACCTAGGTTGAAAAAAAAAACACACCTTACTTAAGCCTACCTACATTAACTAGACTTGGGATTAATATTAAGCCACCCATACATGCTAATAATGGATGAATAAAGGAATTTATACCTGGTATATTTATTGGTAGTTGTATCTCCATTGGTAGGTTTGACGAAAGTGATTTTGAATTTTCCCAGTTCCTCTGAAGTGCCTGTAACATGGCTCAGGCGTGTAGTTTTCTCTATGTGAGGATGCAGGGAACCCTGGGTATCTGTAGCCACGTAGAACATCAGCGAGATGACGGGGGGATGAGCAGCAGTGCCCTAGGACAAGTCATGAGATTGGTTTGAGTACAGAACAGGATGGGAGAGGGGACAAATATAAGTTTTGGGCCAAAGAAAGGGACAACATTGGGCAAATGTATTTAGACTTTCTATTGGAACTGCCATTGTTGGGCCAGTGATGGACCTCAAAGGATGGCTCACTGCTGACAGGGGGCTGTTGTAAAATGTATGGCTACCAAAGCCAAGGTTGAACCACAGTAGGCCAGTGTTGTCAGAGATACCTTATAATAAAAATTGAGCTCTTGCCAAAGTTTGACAGATGTTGGCCAACATGGGCCAACTTTGGATCAGTATGGCCAGGGTTGTTATGCCAAGGACAATGCAGGCAATGTTGGAACAACATTCTAAGAGTTATAATTCAAAGTGTGACCTTGACAATGATGGGCCAACTATGGGCGTAATTGTCAGGGTTGCTATGAAATGAATGCGTTTCTTACTTAATGTTGTACCAACATTGTGCCAACTTTGGTAAAAACTTCTAAACTTCTTCTCTGTTTGTGTTCCTTTCCAAATATTTTAAGATGTAGGTTTTAACAAACTACAGTATATTATAAATGTCAATATTACTGGCTAGAACAAGTTGATCGGGTTTTAATGAACAAATATAAATTTCTCCAGCATCTTTACATACATGCTGCCTGCTCGTGATTCTCCAGGTCCAGTCGCCACCATGTTTCCCTCCCATCCTTTTCACGAAGGATGTCGTCATGGTGAAATCTGTCTCACGGATCTGCTGCATGCCAAAATTGACCCCATCGTGCATCAGCCAACCGTAGGAACTCAATCCATCCCCCTGCTGGCATGTATGCCTCAGGTTCACATTGTCCGAGAATTGTCTCATCCACATCAATCCTATGGGGTCATGGACACAAAGGTTTAAACATGATGGTTGAAGTCAGGGAATATGGAAATTTAAACTAGAATGGCATGATATTAGAGATGTTAGTGACTCTAATCATGACTTTATGAATTTAACTTCATGGTGTTAAAGGCCTGACATCATACTCTACCTGTACAACAACCGTGTGTGTGTGTGTGTGTGTGTGTTTTTCAGTCGCATTTGTTTAAAATGGGACACCTCATAGTGATATGTTGAAGCTTTCAGAAAGTTCCCTAACTAGTAACTAGAATTTTGACGAAGGTATGGAAAAAAAGTCAGAAGCTCATAAATACTGTAATTATCATAAAAACACTAGAAATATGCTAATTGACCTGACTTGGAAATATCAAATTTGACAAAAAAACTAAAAATTATAAAATTTTAAAATCAGTCGTTACCTGTAACTACAGACCTGGGACTTCTCGTTTTCATGCCAAAATACACCTGCGGCCGATACGAGCCCCAGAACCTCTCCGGAGACACGGCGGCGCTGGTGCTGTTGGCATCTAGGACCTGAGGTGAAAGGTGAAGCGTCACTGGTCTTCGGACAAATGCCAACCGCATGTACAGGGCATAAAATATCCAGATGAGGCTGAAAATGCACAACCCGATGCAGATGTTGATGAGGATCTTACTAGTAGTCATTCTTTTCTTCTTTTTCTTTTCCTTCTGGTAAGGAACTGGTGATTTCTCTTCCTTTTGAGAGCGAGACCCTCCATTTCCAATGTTTCCTTTTCTCTGTCTTCCTGTATTCATGGTGGTCTGCCTGAGATTAAAGAATAATGCTCAGTTAAGACTCGAACTAACTCACATTCAGATCAGGACTGTAGAATGAGAGAGCAGCAGAGGAATTGACGCTTATTCAGTAAAATGCGAGTAGCAATGAATAGATTGTTGACATATCTGATTAAAAAAGAGAAATGTGCACCTGAGCGCAAATAAAATCAAATATGAACATGATTATTTTGTGATATACTTTATAGCCAATGGCATGTTGAAACCTGAAATTCACATCTATATGAGCAAGTGATAAATAAGGGCAGCTTTATCTGCCTTCTTTCTTCTGGGAAAGTTTTCTACAAGATTTCGAGTGTGCATATGGGAATTTGTGTCCATTCACTTTATGAAGTGGTTCCGAGATGATACACTGATTTTGGACAAAGAAGTCTGGTTTGCAAAGTTCATCCCAAAGGTGTCTTGCTCTATAGGGCCGAGGTCAGCAAAGGCGTCTTGTTCTGTGAGGCTGAGGTCAGGGTTTTGTGCAAGTCACAAAAGTTTCTCAACATCAAGCTCAACTCATCAAAGTGTGTCTTTATGGACTTAGGTTTGTGCACAGGGACGGCCTTCTCCAAACCTTCTTAAACCAACCTAAAATACTGTTGTATGCCACATTAACACACTTTACTCAAACTAATATGATCAAACTCTGGAAAACACCACCCCATTACAGTATATACTTGCTTTTAACTCCACCTATGTGCATGCATGATGGCTGCCTCATGTATCTTGCATGCGATTGATGCATAGCTTATGCACATGCCTACTAGATGCAATACTGGTATCAAAATGTTTCGAGACTAACACACCAACAGATGGCCGCACAAGGCTGCATGGACAGTCCCAGGGAGCACCAACCTTCATTTCGTACACCAAGTCAGTGTGCCAAAAGACATCGTCCTGCGTACATCGGGAGCTGTTCAACCGGTGCTATTCTGACCAAGTGTATTTGGTCAGCTATTCTTACCACGTCTGCTATTTCATCATGGACAGCAAGTTAGAACAAAGAGGGACATGAACGTCTGTGTGAAATGGGGCAAATCTGCCACAGAGATGTTTGACATGATACGTTTTATGAGATTTACGAGTCGGCCGTAAATCTCACTGGATAGATGATGAGAGATCAGGAAGACCTTCAACAAGCTCAACCCCACCAAAAACGTGGAAAACATTCAGCAACTTGTGCATGATAATCATTGGAGACCTTCCGCACTGACCCTACTCACCAGATAACAATAAAGTACTTGTAAACAGAGCTATTCTCAAAACATTATATGCATGTAAGCAGTAGAGGCAGTATAATCAGCAGACAAGTCAAAACTGGCAGAAAGTTTTGAGGAAAAAGTTGTCCGCCGTTACCCCCCACCTATAAGATATATGGTATCTATGCATCACTGCTGCACAGTGACAAATATGCATCTCAAAACAGTTGGTAGGAGATAAGTAATATCTAGCTCCTCGTGTGTTGCCATATTTGTTCACTTTATGCAAAACTGTGTGATCAAATTCTCCTCTCTGCCCCCTACCGGAATCTTCTGGAAACATGCATAGTATTTCTAGCCCAGCATGTGAACGAATGTGCTCATGACGTTGCCGGTTGATTACGCATGGTAATATAAAGTATGGTTTAACAGCGAGTACATTTCCGCTCTTAGGCCTGTGTGCAGCTGCCAAGCAATGGGAACCCATTTCATAAAGCTCCTGACACACAGTTTTTTGTGCTGATGTTGCTTCCAGAGGCATATTGGAACTTTGCAGTGAGTGAGATTTTGCTATTTGCTTCAGCACTCTCCCTCACTAGGCGGGTCTGAAGGTTCTCTCGCCTCACGGTGGAGCTGCTGCTGCTCCTAGATGATTCCATACCACAGAAACAGCACTTATAGATTTCCAGGGTGGATCTTAAAGCGCAGAAATTTCATAAATTTGCTATCCTGTAAAAAATGCCACATGCAAACCAATTGTGCTCTTCAAGACGACCCATTCTAATGTCAATGAAGGCTGCATGGACATGTGTTTGATTTAATGCACTGGGTGTGGCTGAAACACCTAAAAATAATAATTAAAATTAATTCCTAAACCCTTCTTAAAATGAGTC
Source organism: Clarias laeviceps (assembly GCA_030014305.1). Lineage (NCBI taxonomy): Eukaryota > Metazoa > Chordata > Actinopteri > Siluriformes > Clariidae > Clarias > Clarias laeviceps. The sequence continues at coordinate 17,582,351 of JAQMYJ010000013.1, read as the reverse complement.
ATATCTGTAACCAACAACATTGCCATGCTTAAAGTCACCTGATCACATTACTCCCCCTACTGGTGTGTAATGTGTGGATTAATTGGATGTGCAGGATTTAATAATTGCAGACATAACTAATAAATTCATTGTTGACTATATTTGTTGGTACCAAGATTAAGAATGTTTTATACCCAACACGATTGCAAATTTTAATTCAAATGCATAAATTTCATGTATTTAGGCATTGACCTGCATGATAAAATACTTCAGTTCAGTTAAACATTTGTACGTTAAGTTACTATTGATGGATGAGATCAAAAGGCAAAGTACTGTGCAAAATCATGAGCCACCTATTATTTCTACATATTAAATTAAATTACATGATGCACATTAACTAAAAGAAATGCGAACAAATGAACAAAGTGGCTAAACATACAGTTTAACAACTGGTTGTTTATGGAATAGCCTCAGCAACAGCCTTATTTCCCCCTCTCGTTTGTTCCAATCAATCAGCAATATACTAATCACCGGTCATCCTCTGCACCTGTTTATCACATGGTTCAAGTTAGATGTTTTTTTTTTTTTTTTTTAATGCTTGAATGAGCAAAAAAAAAAGTCCTTCAGGATGCCTGGAAGACTTTTCCACAAGACTACACTAAAAATAAAAGAAAGTCTGGAGCTTTGGAAACAAAAATATGAAGAAATCATGCATGGCTCTTTTGCACAGAACCTCCAGAACAATGATTCTGAACATTCTGAAGACACATTCCAAAAAAATACAGACTGACTGCGCGAGATCAGTTTTGTTACTCGCGGGGGTGGGTTATTGAAGGTTATTATTCAGAAGCTTATTCAGCCCATGCTTTCTGTTTTCTATAAATATCTCTAACAATAGCAACAATATATCATAAAGAATACCTTAAAGAGTGTGGAATAACTTCCAAAAGTTTCTTTAAAAAAAAAAAAATAAAAAAAATAAAAAACATTACTGTGCACATGAACACAAAATAAATAAAATAAAGGGGAGCAGCTGATAAAGACAGCTGTGTTTGAACATCAACCACAACATGCATGCTTTGATGCATATTACAAACAGCACCTTACATTCTCAAACATTTTGGATTTTATAGGATGGTTAAATTACTCATTCATCATCTATACCGCTTTATCCGGTATACAGGGTCGCGAGGGCCTGAAGCCCATCATCCCAGGAGACGTAGGGCACAAGGCGAGGTACACCAATACACTCATACACCCACTCACTTGCACACTACAGGCAATTTGCGAACGTCAATCAGTCTAATCCGCATGCCTTTGGACTGTGGGAGGACTCCATGCACGCAGGAATCGTACACGGAATTCGGAGATGCAAATCAACAGTCAAAGTCAACCACTAAATTATATTTATAAATTACGTTAATAAATACAAAAAATGTGTTTTTAATCAAAATATCATATTTTCTCTGAATGAATTTCCAAATGAACTTTATTTTGTAATAATGTCTATTGCCTTATCAAAACAATTCACAATAGAGAGCATATTAAAACTGTATGAGACAACAACAAAGGCATTAATGTAGTGTAGAGTTTTTATGCTGGAGCAGTGCTCTTACCTCAGACGGCTGGACTGCATCCTCCTCCTGGTCTGTTTTAATCTCTACTCGATGAAATGTTTTAAAAAGCACCACAATAATGAGCATGACCGGAGAAGACCAGTTCTGCATGGTTTCCACCCAGCTAAAACAAGTGGGACGAGTTTAGGAAGTGTTTTTTTTTTTTTTTTTGCCAGGGGGAAGAACAGGTTCTCTTGGCAGGAAATCAGAGACACCAAGTTACAGCTTGCATTTTGTATCATTTTTATTTGACACAGGGCCCGATACGTAAAAGCAGGAGGTGCCTTTTAGGATTTCATTTAACCCTTGCCCTCTTGACAAAAGTAACCGTAGCACATTCATAACTCGTACTCAGAAATATGGCTGTCGCAAGGCAAAAAAAGTAATCCTATGACTATACTAACTCCTGAAAAGCAATCTCCATCTGGGATTAATAAAGTTCTTTGAATCTTGAATTGAATCTTGAATCACAGGTACTGTATAGCGTAATCGTGATGTCATCATGCTTTAAAAGTAAAAAAAAAAAGCATGGTTATGATGCCTCTACACAATCAGGCAGAAAATAAGGCCAAGGTTAAAAAACAGAACGTCTTGTTTTTCTACTCTTGTAGCTTTAAAAGAAAAAAATGTTAACTTAAACTCGCTGATATCGCCACAAGTGAGATTAGCAAAGAACAACATTCCCAGGTGCCTGCACGCAAACACAGTGGGTAAAACCCATTCATCGTCTCTTGTTCAATGAAACTCATGAGCATGTGTCGGTCTAACAGACGCTTATCCAGAACTTTTAGAAAAATTGTCTATTTTATATTTTACTCATAATTTCATTGATTCCGAAGGGATCTTTCCACAACACTTTTTTGAAGAGATCTTTTTTAGCGCTGCCTCAGTAGCCTGAAAGTTAGCTTCCTGCCCACGTGATATATTTCTATGGAGTGTGTCTGTATATAGTACAGAGTTCATGTTCACATTCAATAGAGTTTGAGGAATCCTGAGGACCTGTAGGAAACTCGCAAGCAAACAGAGAGAACATGTGAACCTCCACAAAGCACAGCATTCAGAGGAATCAGGCACCTACGCGCTGCTTTGTGTCTGTTAACATGGTTGAGTCATACTCAAGCAAAAAAAAAAAAAAAAAATCTAGAAAAGATTCTCATCACATTATTTTCCCCACAATGTCATTAACATTGGGTTAGGAAAGTAAATGAGGTTTAGCTTAACGAGTCATTTGCGACATTTGAACACCAGCCTCATGATCTCTGGTCACGCTGATGTCGGACAGGAGGTACCCATTCACACTATTTTTTTATACAGTTAATTAATGATTTGTCAATCATCATCTGTCCAGGATGCTGTTCCTTCATGCGAAATGCCTACGACATCTTGGTGTCTGTACTTTATCTATCGATGATCTGTTGGCTCTCTGTTTGCTAATGGAGCCAGTTTGGACGGTTCTAGTTCACAACTAGATTCAGCACTGAATCAAACACATGAATGGAGTAGACTTGTTAAACTGGTCTCATGTTGGTGGCAGGAATCCAGACTACAATAGCATCCTTTCTTGACAGAGAAAACATTCAGATTCATGAATGAGAAGAAGTCATCACTATACCTAAAGGTCAACATGAAATAGCCAGTTTCAGAGCATTTAAGACTGTAAGGGTGGAGATGGAAGGGTGGAAACCTTTTCCCGCAGCTGTGGTAGGTCACTCAAAACCTGCATGAGTTGTGGAAAAACCTCTTTGATCACATATTCCTTTCTGTCCTCTTTTGTTTTACAACAGCTCTCATCTCAGCCAAACACCAGTAAGTGCTTTAATTAGGGTCTGCACATAGGAACAGCCCAAAATTGAATGAAGTTCTTATTCCTAATAGTGGAATTCTTCAGGAAAAGGAACAAGTATCTATTTAGCCCTCAGTGGCGGTGATATTTAAGATGGACAAGGTAGGTCTTGGGTAAGAAATAGACAAATCTAAGAAAGGTCACCTAGATACTGAAAATTGCATACTGATGATCCTTTCAACAAAACACACTCAGTGCTGTTACATGCATGTTAAAGTATTAAGCTTTGAAAGTCTCTGTGATCCCTGTTGAGTCTAGTTTCTCTCAAGGTTTCCTTCTTATTTTGTCTCATGGAGTTCCCCTCACTGTCGACTTTCTTATTATGGATCTTTATTTGTGTAAAGCTGGCTTGTGACAAAACTATAACCTGCCATATAAAGAAGTGGGTGATGTGAGGTAAAACCTAAGATCACACCACCCTCTGCTGGCCATAAATGACATAAATGACAATCACATTGAAACCTATGCAAAGTAATTGCAAATCCAGTTGGAAATATCCATCCATCCATCCATCCGGTAGGGTCGCAGGTAGCCTGGAGCCTATCCAAGGAAAATCAGGGCACTAGATGGCGTGCATACCCAATCAGCAATTTGGAAATGCTAATCAGAACTTCATGTCTTTGGACTGTAATAACTGCAGACAGCAATAACTGCAGATTGCCTGAGACAAATAAAAAAGAGGGAGTTTCTAGGCTATTATTGATGGGCGGTACCTGATAACCTGGATGTCACGAGCCCTCTAACAGACGTCATTAAAAAAAAAAAAAAAAAAGAGGGCAAGGTTTGGTCCAGCTGACACATCCCTGGCAATGGGTCAAGTGAAAGCTGCACTTTCTGATGGGCCACCCTTAAATTCTCCTGACTTCTTTGTCCCTTTTTTTTGGCACATGGCCGCCTCAGGCATGGATCTGACAGTTGTGCTGTTCCAAGTAACAGAGAGAAAGGACATGGAACTGCTGGTAGTGATGGATGCTGAGTTCGAAGTTTACTTGTTAAAAATGTCAGTCACTTGATGCAAGGGTTTTTAATATTCATTAGTATGATTTTAGTTGGGTTACATTGATATCCAGATTTTTGTCTTAATGCTGTGCCAACAGCATGACTGGCATCTACATCAAGCCCCTTCTCAAGAGAGGTTACATGTAGTTACCTCATCTCAATGGTTGTACTTGCAACAGTTCTCACCACCAAGTATGTACCATGCCCCCAGATTTTTCCACACATTACAAAATTGAAATGAAAGTGATTTAACTGGAAAATCTGCACAAACTCAAGCAATAATCTTGAAATGCAGAACATACATTAATGCAGGTTCTACACTCATACTTCCAAACACAATTTTTTACTGCAGAATTAGATTATATGAATATAGTTTCAAAGCAACGTACAGTGTTAAGTCAATTGGTTTGGATCTTATTGATCTCAGTGTCTTGACATCATATGGCTCCAGTTTGGTGGAGATCGTATAAACAAGGTATGCAGCAAAATCCCGCATGAAGGCCCTGTGCCACGACCAGGGGACAACCGCTCAGGTGTCCTAATGGCAACAGATTCCAACCCATGTGCTTTGTGAGCATGTTAAGTCAAGTCCCCAAAAAATCCCTGGATGCTGGAGAAAAAGCACCACACTATGATGTCACTCGATATGATGTCACTCAGGAAGTTATTGGACACTTTTCGGCATAAGTTTCAAGCATTGCCATGGCTGAACCGTTTGAGAGATCAAAAATCCCTCTGCAATTCTGCATCCTCAATGTTTTGTGATTATATTGCCCAGTTTTCTCCACTTTTTAATTGGAATTAAAAGTCATAAATATGCACAAAATCAGGCCATAATCTTGAAATGGAAACATGCAAATACATTAATGCAGCTTTCAATATTTTGTTATTGTAGATTTAAAATTATATGAAAATTGCTGTTGGGGTAGAAAAAGTTCTTTGGTTTTCAATGCAGAAAAAAAAAAAAGTAACGACTGATTTATTATCTTCAACATTATTATCTGAATGTTTGTGATTCTTTTACAGTACCCTTTCCTTAACATAGCTTTTCTAAATACTTCCATTTCATTGTAATTTACACCCATAAAACATACATAGATCTATTACATTATCCCAATTTTACAAGTGAAATATCAGAATTCTTTAATATTACATTTTGTCAAAATTTTAATTTACAAAATTATGCCAATACAGAGATTTATCTCTCCTCAGTCAATTAACCATTTCATTAACAGCACAGAATTTTTTTTTGATAAATATCAGCACCCTTTGATATTATGAGCACAAAACCTGCAGGGGTATCAGTACTCTTCAGCCATGATGAGAACAACCAGAGCTGACCAGCCTGTAAAAGGGTGGCTACCCTGTCCCCGACCTGTGCTGTCACTGTACTGTTCCCAGATATATCCAGTTTCCTGGTACTGTTTGTAAATGTTATTGATGACATTAGTCCTTAGCTCTTGATAAAGACCGGCAGCCTTCTCCTTGTATGGTCCTTCTATACTGCTGTAATGGTGTAGGGCTTTTAGTGCCAGGTAGTTTATGTTGATCCATATAGCACCACGCCAGTAGGGGGCATCATGTTCTGTATTGCGCTTCATATAAATCGGATCTGAATGGGAAAGTGAGCGCAAACCGTACGGTGTCCACAAGCGAGCAGGATCCCGAATGTCTTTTAAAATGTATTCAAATTTTTGAGAGTCAGGTGTTAGGATGTGAAGCAAAAAAGGAAAAAGACTAACATAGCCAAGTGCATTCACATACTGAAGCTTAGGGGCTTTGCGAACTGACCGCACCCAGCGTTTCACTGGTAACTGCTGCCTCATCTGTCCAGGTGGTAAAATGATTTTTTCTTGCTGCAGTGAGACAGCCTGAGTATGGTTACCATAGTCACAGAAGGCATGATGCTGCTCAGACCAATGCAACTCACTCAGAAGGTTGTTGTCGCTGAGGGCCAGGTAGGTGCGCTCATATTCCTGATGGGGTTCGCCAAGCAATCGTGATATGCTCTTCATGGTCCGTGATGCAAGTGCCATCCAACAGTGCAAGTCCACATGTCTTTCGTCTTCTGAAGGATGTGATGCGCGTGGGTAGTCATCCAGCCCAGAAGTCAACGTCTTAGGGTTGAGGAACTGGTTGGTGTCTTTGTCCCTGCCACGCCAACGATAAGAGTTGGGCAAGGGTCCAACTTGAGTGGTGTTATACCA
>JAQMYJ010000013.1:17562065-17566511 GCA_030014305.1 Clarias laeviceps | reverse complement strand
GCTCCTCCCCCTGCCTTCTCCCCATCGCTCCTCCCCCTGCCTTCTCCCCATCGCTCCTCCTCCTGCATTCTCCTCTTAGCTCCTCCTCTTGCCTTCTCCCCGACGCTCCTCCCCCTGCGTTCTCCTCGTCGCTCCTCCTCATCGCTCCTCCCCTGCGTTCTCCTCCTGTGTTCTCCTCCTGCGTTCCCTCCACTTGTTTTTTTTTTTGCTGTTACAGGAACCCAGTCCCCTCAGAGCCGAGCAGGCCGAAAACACATCAAGAGCAGCAAAAACTATGCAGTATTTAGTCTTAATATTTAACCAAGTGTGAAATGAGACCCAGCAGACTCAATATTTGCTCAGCGTGTGTGTGTGTGTGTGTGTGTGTGTGTGTGTGTGTGTCTGCTGCTCAGACACAGTAATTATTTCATTTTTGTCATCCTGAGCAGTAGCATGCGGATGGATAGGAATGTGTGTGTCGGAGTGTATAGACAGCCGGGAAGGTGGGGGTCTCTGTCTTCACACACACACACACACACACATTATATATACACACACACACACACACACACACACTGCGCTGGGACGATCAGCAGCCGCACCAGTAGGTGATACTATGAAAATAAACAGTGTGGAAGTTCATTAGCGCTGCGCCAGTCAAAACTGCACGTGTGTCTATGTGTGTGTGTGTGTGTGTGTGTGTGTGTGTGTGTGTCTGTCTGTCTGTCTATGTGTGTGTGTGTCTAAGTAAGTAACAGCTGAGGATTTTCATACACGTACACATACTTTTTCAGGGAAAGCCTGTGTGTGTGTGTGTGTGTGTGTGTGTGTGTTTTGGCTTCAAGTCAAGATTATTATATAAATATATATATATTGTTTTTTAGAACTGAGAATTTAAAGAAAAAGGTATAAATGTGTGTTGATTATTTTCCTCCAACAGTCCGAGTGTTTTATTCCTCTGTCACCATGGCGTCGTACTGAACATTCAGCTGTTTATTTATTAATAAACCTCACATCATATTTCGAGCTGTTTATTGTTAAATAAACGAGGGACGTCCAGTTGTCTCTTACGTTACAGCAGCTATAATCACTCGCTCACTCGCTTTATTCTCTCTCAATCAAAAAAAAAAGAAGAAAGCTTTAAAGTGTTTACAGGTAACACATCGCTGACGCTGGAGACTCCTTACACTCGTGTGACACGAACACACACCTCCTTATTTCTAGTTTATCAAAGGAGTCTGTCCCTGTCAGTTAGCCGTTACTATGGAAACAGTAGTGTATTATAACAAGCACCTTTCACCTTCAGCCCTGACGGCCTCCGTTATATTTGTGGTGATAAAGGTGAAGACTCTAACAAAGCACAGTGGGGTAGGGGTTAGCACTGCCGCCTCGCACCTCCAGGGTCAGGGTTCAATTCCCACCTCAGGGTGTGTGTATCTGTGTGCAGAGTGTGTGTGCAGTTTGCATATTCTCCCCGTGCTTGGTGGGTTTCCTTCGGGTTCTCCGGTTTCCTCCCACAGTCCAGAGACATGCAGGTTAGACTGACTGTTGTTCCCAAATGGCCCGTAGTGTGTGAATGACAAGTGGGCATCAAGCTGGCAACCCGACCCCTTAAGTGTCTGCCACAGATACGAGGGATATCCAGATCTCCAGGGTGGGGCGTGTCTGTCACCTGATGTGACACGGACGGACTAAATGATTAAAGGAAGGACAGAAGAGTGTAAGATAAATCCCTCAGGGATGTAACTGAGTCAATCTCATCAGGACCCCTCGTCTGCTGTGTGAGAGAGAGGGAGACAGAGGGAGAGAGAGGGAGAGGGAGAAAGAGAGAGGGAGACAGAGAGAGAGGGAGAGGAGAGAGAGAGGGAGACGAGAGAGAGAGAGAGATAGAGAGGGAGACAGAGAGGGAGACAGAGAGGGAGAGAGGGAGAGAGGGAGAGGAGAGAGAGAGGGAGACGAGAGAGAGAGAGAGAGATAGAGAGGGAGACAGAGAGAGAGAGAAAGAGAGAGAGGGAGACAGAGAGAGAGAGAGAGAGAGGGAGAGAGGGAGAGAGAGAGAGAGAGAGAGAGAGAGAGAGAGAGAGAGGGAGAGAGGGAGAGGAGGTAATGGGATTAAACCATTGCAATTACAGAGTTCAACAAAGCATAGCTCTTTTCTGATGAATTGTCATCATCCGACGTCTCGGGGGAAAGAGTTCTAAAAAATAATTACCAGAAGTAATAAGCGCGGGCTTTGTGCCCACATAATCACATAGTTATAATTAGTTCATTATTTTCTACAAATGAGCAAAGCCAAGGTAGGGTTTTTATTTTCTTATTCTTTTTTGTCTCTCCATCTGTGCTTGATTAGGGGAAAAATAAACACACCAAAGTGTTAAGATTTGCATGAAATACTGTACAATAGCGAGAGTCTTCTTTTGGGTTGGGAGAGATTTCAGTCAGACAGCAGATGGAGCCAGAACACAGACGATGCCTGGGAGGAATACCGTGTTTTAAACACGTAAACATTCCCTACAGTATATCACATATTCATTTTAATTTAATATGAATGAAACACATTTTGTGTCACAGTGTAACAGAGATCTGGAACTGAACCTGCTGTAGATTCTGAATTCGTAAACCACACAGCGGTGAGAATGGTGGAGGGAACCGCGAGAGGAACCAGACTCAGAACCTGTCTTCTTCTACACTGGGATTTTATTTACTGTCATTCTAATCATAAATAGAACAAAGAGAATCCATGTAACACCAGGTAATAAGCATCGCTCTACCCTGATTTATTGGCCTGATTTATAAGATTCCAGCGATGTGAGAAATGACTCTTAAATGATTCGAGTCATTTGGTTCAGTGGATTTTAATGATTCTTTTATGAATCTTTTGCTCTTAATCTACTCTTGAATCTATTCCATCCATCCATCTTGGAACCTCTGTAGTCCAACTAGTGACAATGGAGGCCAATGGTGACTATTGTGCTTATTCCCATTTTTACAACCATGGTAGGACCTCCATTACCTCATTACCTCCGGGCAATTTGGGAACGACAATTAGCCTAATCTGCATGTCTTTGGACTAGGGGAGGAAACCGGAGTACGCGGAGGAAACCCACCAAGCACGAGGAGAGCATGCAAACTCCATGCACACAGACCCCGAGTCGGGGTTCAAACTCAGAACCTGGAGGTGCAAGGTGACAGTGATAACCCCTACGCCACTGTGCCGTCCTTTAATCTGTTTATAGAGCTTTAATATCAGAAATACACTTTCAAGCTGGTTTCATATGAACATTTTTAATATATTTCTATATATGAAATATATATTTTATATATTTGAAAAAAATAGAGAAAAAAAAAGTAATTTTTTTTTTATCTAAAAGTTTTTTTTTCACACAGTGCCTTTCTTTAAATAAACACAAACATAAACTACGAAAATAGTTTTCAAGTTTATTTATTTATTTATTTATTTATTAACTTTATCATAAATGGTTTATGAATGCTCAAAAACATTTATTAGATTTTTTTTTATATAAGATCAAATAAATAAAAATAAAAATAAACTGATTATTCCATCAATGAATATGTGCTGATGTCGAATAACCGTACAATACGAGTACATATTTTAAAATAAAATAACTTTACAGTTCTTTATGGAATTTATGGAAATCCCTACTTGGGTCAATAACAAAAAAAATAGAAATAAATATTACCAACATTTTAACACTTATGCAAAAAGAAAATATGCTAACTGATGCACATGGGGAGTGAAGGCTGGCCCAAGGTCCTAATGCAACAAATACACTACGTAGAAAGAATATTACACAAAGCCTACTGGTCATTTACACAGACTTGGGTTAAACTGTAGGATTCTGTGGAGAACCGTGGAACTGAGAGTGCTCCAAAGGTTCTAAGTGGTTCAGTGATAAATGCACTACAAATTCACTACATAGACCTAGAACGTGTTAAATCTTGAAATTTTCTTGATTCACGTCACATTTTTTTTAGTTTAACTAACATGTAAGTGTTCTACTGTACACTGAACCATGAAGCTGTGTGTTTCCTCGGCTCGTTGTGGTCGGTTCCTGAGACAAGACCTGTAACGGCTCACAATAGTATCTTTACTTGTTTACAAATTTATTATAAATACTGTATATATGAGTTGAAGGTTACAGCACAGTGTAAGTGTGAAGGCGTGTGTAAGGAGTGTGTAAGGTTTGTGCTGCATGTGAACCAGCATCCCATCCTCTGCTTCATGTCCAGTGTTCCCAGTATAGACTCCGGATCTGTTGTACCTCTGAGCTGGATGAAGCGCTTTCCTGACATAAAGAAATGGATTTTCTGTACATCCAGAGACGTCCTTTTGGACTTTGTCCAGCTCTCCAGACTGTAATACTGACTGGGTGTGTACTGGAAATGTGTTTCCTCCACCTACACACTCTGAAAATACATCTCATATGGTTAAGGGGGGAAAAAAAA
>JAQMYJ010000013.1:17554565-17557065 GCA_030014305.1 Clarias laeviceps | reverse complement strand
GGCGCTGACGGCCAGTGGATGGCGTTCCCCATGTGGAATGCCTGCTGTGATAGTGAGATGAGCTTCAACATGAAAACCAAGAGCTCCCGTGGACTCCTGGTGTACTTCGACGATGAGGGTTTCTGCGATTTCCTGGAGCTTCTCATGAACAACGGCAAGCTCAGTCTCCGCTTCTCGATCTTCTGCGCCGAGCCGGTCGCCGTACTCTCGGATGTACTGGTCAACGACAGCCAGTGGCACACCGTCATGGTAAAGAGGAACTTCCAGAACACCACACTCATCGTGGACAACGAGGTCAAGTGGGTGGAGGTGAAGTCCAAGCGACGGGACATGACCGTATTTAGTCACTTGTTCTTGGGAGGGATACCGCCGGAGCTACGGTCCATGGCACTACGGCTGACGTCGAACGAAGTGAAGGAGCAAGTTCCCTTTGAAGGCTGGATAACAGACTTGAAAGTTAATGACTCGGTGCCTGTTATTCTGAACAGTGCAGGAGTGGACAGTGATGCGTGCGACGATGACAACATTTGCTTCAATGGAGGAGTTTGCAACGTCATCGACAACGAACCCATATGCAACTGCTCCGAGACGGGATTTCAGGGAAAAGACTGCACCGAAGGTAAGAGACCCAGACCTGGTTCTTCTGGTTCTTGGTTGGACAGAAAATTTGAATATACTAATTGTCAATAATAATTTTACTCTCGAAACCTTGCAAATGAAACTAGCGCTAGCCGATTTTACAAAACTTTTAAAAACTGAATGTGTAATGTTATTTAGCAACAATACCAGGCTAAGCTAGCTGGCTACCTGAACGCAGCACTGTGCTAATTCCCCCAGCTACATAACTAGTTTTAGCTAGTTTCACTTCACAAGTAGTAGACAATTAAGTTTATCCTGGTTGTAAGCCAGGTTGTAAGTTTGCTAGTGGTATGCTAATGCTGTGAAAAGGAAGATGAAATAGTCTATAAAGCGGTTTATTATTATATTCTTAAAAATCATCATATTCTACAAGATACATTTTACAGGATCAATTGAAAACAAGTTTGTTCCATACAAGATTTGAAATCAAACTGCTCGCTTTCATGCTTTTTTTTCAAGCAGGGTGAATTAGCATAGCTCTAGTAACTATGTTGCTTAGCGCTTAGCTTGCTAGACAGGCTAAATATGTGTTGTGTAAATAAATAATCGAGTGTATATAACACTGACCGTACCGTTTGCTGTTTTAATAAAGTAAACAAAGGTGAAACTCACGATCACTAATGATTAGCTGGTTAGCTTGTTGTCCACAAAACATGCATTCAAGAATGTTTTTTTTATTTATTTATTTATTTATATTTTCACTCCATAGCTTGCAAAGCTCAAAAATTACATATGACTTCACAATTAAGCTGTGAAGCATAGCATTCGGCTAAGTCGTAAATTTTGTAAACCGGTAGTCAAGGTTGTTAGCGAGCTGTTTAATTACCGCGGAAACGGGTGATCAGTGGTGGCTGAGTGTGTTATTGCTCTGAGTTACTGATTGGAAGGTTAGCATTTCGAGCCCCAGCTCAGCCAGGATGCTGCTGTTGGGCCCTTGAGCAAGGCCCCTAACCCTGTGTCATCCAAGGGCACTGTATCATGGATGACCCTGGCTCTGACCCCAACTATGCTGCGAGATGCGAAGAGAGAATTTAAATGTGCAATACTGAATATGTGACAAATAAAGGCTTAACTTAACTTGCTAGCAAACTATCTAGCATTAGGCTAGCTCTAGTACTGTGTGTACCAGTAGGTTAGCTTACTAGCATGAACTCATACCAAACAGACACTTATATATATAAAAAATTTACTTTTATGTAATTGTATTTTTTCTCTATACTTGAGACAGTCCTCTGTGGCCGCAATTTGTTCTCTCTCCTGCTGTACACTTGTTGTTCTGGAGGTGTTTACGGCCCCATACATCTTAAGCCATGTGTAATCTAAATCAATAATCAGTTGTCATGACTGTGACCTTTAAAACATTGCATCATGACCTTTTTAGCAGTTCCTGGAAGACCTCGTTAACTAAAAATGATCTGTGAGACATCCTCTAAGGTTCTTTGCACTTAGGGTCACGTGGGATTTGGTGGCCTATGACGTTATCTCTGTGTAAGGAGAGGAAAAGTGTTGAGGTTTTCATAATAGATGGAAGTGTGATTGTGGAGGTGGTACAGTGTGATGTAGGGAATAAAACACTGGATGTTATGCTGTTATTCGAAAGTAATCAGTGGTTGAGTCACTAGCCTCTTACACAAAGAAATTGTATTAGAAAGGCATTAACAAGACCCTCGATATTGTGCTGTCCTTTGCGTTTTTTAATTACACAGAAACAAAAATTTTGGATCAAGTAGTGCGTTGCTTTCTGATACCGAAGGGGGCATGGATTTTCTGAAAACAGTGTCTTTTGGCGCTTTTCCACTGCGTGGTACGACTCGGCTCGGCTCGTTACGGCACCGCACGGCTCAGTTCGACTCGGTTTGCG
>JAQMYJ010000013.1:17510672-17543091 GCA_030014305.1 Clarias laeviceps | reverse complement strand
AGTGGCAAGGAAAAACTCCCTGAGATGGTAGTAGGAAGAAACCTTGAGAGGAACCAGACTCAACAGGGAACCTCATCTTCATCTGGGTGGAAAAGCCAGGAAAGCAGGAATTGATCTGCATTCAAACTGTGTTAATGATGATGATGATCATTAAATGGCTTAAAGTAGAACTCACAGTTATGTTTAATAGTCAAAGTAAGAGTAATTCCATACACATAATGCAAAGAGAACTTAAGGGACTGGGACTAAGACTGTGTAGCCTTCATTAAACTACTTATCATTGAGACGAATCAGGAAAAAAAACGACTTTAGTTTGCTAGGTAGCATAAAAAATGGACTTTGGAGTGATGGAAAAAGGTCATGTGGTGTGATGTGTCTAGATTAACCCTGTTAACCCAGAGTAATGGGCTCATCAGGGTTAGAATAGAGGTAGATGAAGCGATGCACCCATCATGCATATAGTGGAGGCAGTGTTATGATCTGGGGTCGCTTCTGTTGCTCACAGTAGGCTCACTGCTGACGACCTGAATGTACTGAATGACCAGGTTTTTGTCCATGGATTTTTTCTTCCCTAATTGCACGGCCATATTCCAAGATGAAGATGCCAGGATTTATCAGACTCAAATTGTGAAAAAGTGGTTCAGGGAGCATGAAACATCATTTTCACACACGGATCAGCCACCACAGAGTCCAGACCTTGACCCCATTGAGAATTTTTGGGATGTGCTGGAGTAGACTTTACTTCCGACTTCCGACTCTGGATGGAAATAAATATTGTGATATTGCACCAGCTTATCGAAATGATACCAAGGCTGTAATCAAAGCAAAAGACATTCCAACTAAATATTAGAGTGGGTATTGTGTGTACCAGGGCAGTGTGTATGTATACAACACATATCCTTCCACTCCAGGTGGAATTAACTAACCGTGACTGACGAAATGTAATTAACAGGGTTGGAAGTAGTTTTAAGTTCTCACCTGTAGTGTGTAGCCAAAATGTGAGGAGAATAAACCATGGAGGTGGTGGACAGTTCTGTTATTTTCTCTTTACATTTGCATTTATTCCGCTTTATATCAGCTAACGTCCAGGTTCCACTGTTGAAGCTCTACATTGCGTGTACGATCACCTGTTTCACCCCAAGAAGTGCCCTTGATCAGGGGCTAGAGAGGGATTTGGGATTCAGCCTTGTGTTAGAAGCTAGTTAGGTTTATATCTCATAAATGTGTGAGGAACTTCAATAAAACCAGCCAAGCACTTTCTTTTACTTTAATCCTATTTCAAAGGTCAAATCAGTTGAGTACTTCAGCAATGTTGCGTGAGAAATAGCATGTGTAATGCTACCTCTGGGATTAGGGTTATTAGGCCTATAAGCTACTGGGTGATTATCCAGAGAATCAGGTCGAGCGGAGAGAAACACAAGAGCGACATCTGGCCATGATAAAGGAAGAGCTGATGTTTTTTTGTTTTTATAAAAAAATTATACACATCATTCTCTGTTTTTTTTTTTTTTTTGCCATGACATCATCTTATTATTGAATTATTTCGATGCATCGCCTCCATCCCAGCAGTTTTGATCGTGAGTTGTTGATAGTCCTGAGAGTTTCGCAACATTTTAGTGAATGTCATGATGCCAGTTTGGAGTAACTGCAATACAAATCATAGGAAAATATTATGAACATTGTGTAGTGATGAAGAAGCCTAAACAAACTGACACACACACACACACACATATATCTGTAATCCAGCACCAGATGCCATCCGTGGCCGCAGCTTTCCATCGATTGGCAGCAGAGTGCCTGGACACGTAGCCGTCACGTCCCCTCCGTAACTGCATTGTAAAAGGAATAAAGAGGAAGCTGAGCTGTGGGACGCTTTTAACCACGGAGTAGCAAAAGCATTAATCTGAAAACATCTCACGCCAAAGTTCAGCTGACTCACATCACTCCATTTCTGATAAATCAGAGACCGCTGTATCGGCTCGCGACAGGCCCGGCGGCTGGGACAGCTCAAATTAGATCCACCTTTACTTTCACTGCATCCAGCAGACGGCTTTTATCCAGACGTGCTTTATCATCTCACCTGAAAACCATTTCCTCATTCCTCACTCTGGTACGAATAATCCAGGTCGTGTGAGAGGATCATGAACCTGAGACCCGGTTCGAGAGAACTTGATTGAGACTTGATTGCTATTATTTTATTTTATTATTTTTTTTCCTGTCAAATTATTTAGTAAAACACCAAAAAGATGCTGGAGTGAAAATATGAACCTGAGAACCAAGCGCTGGATTTTATGAGTATTAGGTGGTCGAGCACCGCAGTCACTTTACTGTAATTGTACACGTTCTTCTTACACTTTAAAAAATGCATAGGGTGCTTTAATGAAATTTAGCACAGTGATTGAGGCCAGTCCCAGCTGGCTCATGTATCTTAACATAAGAAGTTTTGGCTCATGTATCTTATGCACTCGAGCTCCACCAACAGGGCCATTTGATATAAGTTTACAATATTATATATTGTTATATAATTATGTTCATTTCCAATATATTGAATTTTCTGCTATGTATTTTTTCACGTCTGCTACAAATTTTGTCCAGAGAAAAGAATCCGGTTCAAGTTTAATGTATATAAAGGTGTTAAATTTTTTTCACTTCTACAATTTTTTTTTTTCTCTAAATTTGGATCACACCTACACGAATAATTGCGGCCAATTACATTCTATATCATGATGTTAATTTCTGGCTTTTTAATTTTTTTCTGTTTGAAATTTTTTTCAGTAATTACAAAATTTCCATTACAGCATTGTGACACCAACTTAAACAAATAAATTTCATAGAGTTTTGATATTCAGGACGGGTCTTCAATAACGCACAAACAAGTTTAGTGGCAAAGTCGCCATACAGGATGTGATGTCATAGCTCAGCAACAGTGTGATTCATCAAGTCCTGATGGTCGCCATGTATTCCAACCTTCCTCCTGTGCAATAATTAGTTTATTATAGTACATATGTTTTACTAGGGCACTGGTGGCTCAGTGGTAGGTGTTTCGCCTTCCATGCGGAAGGCCCGGGTTCGATTCCCAGCCAGTGCCCAAACCCCCCAGCCACTGGATGCAGTGCCGGTCCCAAGCCCAGATAAAATGGGAGGGTTGCGTCAGGAAGGGCATCCGGTGTAAAACCTGTGCCAAATTGTTGTGTGGACTGGATATTCCGCTGTGGCGACCCCTTGCTGGGAGCAGCCGAAAGACTAACAACAACATAGTACATATGTTTTAGTGTAGCATAAAATAATTATAATCTATTTTCCTTTTCATTCTTTTAAAAAAATGTGGAAAAAGTTTAAAGCTCTTGGTCTGAGACAAAAAACAAAAATAAGAACTGAAAAATTCATTGTCATCAACCAAACCAAGGTGACAATGAGTAAAGCAAATATCATTAAATATTAAAGTGTCACAAAGAATCTGAATGTTGACTGGAATGTCAATTAAAACTGACTTTGTTTTAACCAAAAGTGACATTAGACACATGGCCTTGCTATAATGTAGATGATAATGTAGATGTAGAAGATGGATGTAACTTTAAAATAATTATATACTACTTAATTTATTATTAATGATACTGCGATAATGATAATAAGATTAAATCATTATTTTCTAATAGAATTTAATTGTGAAGAAAAATATCTAGCTGAAACTTGCTAGGTCTTTTTCTCTGTAACTTTGATATTGAATATTAAACCTTCACTGTAGAAAAACATATATAAGGTAATAAACGTGCTAAAAATGTTTATTAACACACTTTAACCAATAAACGTGACATGTGGTCAAATTAAAGAATTTCGTCCAAATTATTTCATGTAAATGCTGTAAGTACAGGTTGTATTTGCACCTATTTTTGTATAAAGCCTTGAAATTTAATAAAACATCATTAAATAATAATAAAAAAATAATCACTGACAGGATATTGTGAATAAACCCTTAATGTGGTAACATACAAGCGCCAGTATCAGTACCTCAATGAAAAACACATATTTGGAGAAAATAAGTATTTTTATAATTTTACATTTTTAATTTTGTATGCTTAAATAAATGTAGGTATAACTTTATCTTTGTTTATACACTTTTCGGAAAAAAATTACTATCCTAAATGGGAAAAGAACCATATATCGTAACTTCACTGACTTTGATTTGCCACATAACAATGACAACAATGAAAAACTTTTAAATATCACAATAGTTAAGAAAAACATCATAAATAAAAGTCTCAAAAATTTCTAATTTGTAAGTATTTATATGAGTGCACTATAAAGGATTAACACCTCCAAAGTCGATTAGTTTTCTAAAACAGCATAGTTTGGAATGTTTTATTCCTAAGCAATGTTTAACAACTTATAAATAATGTTAATTGTTATCAGTTTCTAGTTGCATTTAATGTTATAGATTGTCTACGAAACAAGTTCATTCCAGTTCTCATTTAGAATCCTCACTATAAACAGTCATGTCCTCACCAGCCTTTATTTCTTCTCTGTAGGAGTTAATAAAACAAAAATGCACAACTGCCATGTTACTGAGAAACCACAACACATAAACCTGTAAGTCGTTAATCATCAAGTAACAGCTTTACCTCTGATACTGGAGACTCCTTCCATAAATTCCCTGCTTCAAGAACATCACAAACCAATCACAAACACTTCTTTTAATTGGTTTCTGTCAAGTGTCTACTGTTCAAGTCCCTGCGTTTGTAAGTTGTTCAATCTAAAACTGATACTAAAACACATTCTGACAAATCACAATCCAGAATTCAACAACACATCTGTGGTATACTACTAATACACCCAGGTGCTCAATTAACATTTTCCTCCTGGAGAAGTGGAGAACAGGTGATCATGTGAACAGGCGAAGAAGTGATCAGGTGACCAGGGCGCTTGCATGTGATGTGTTTGATGCCTTGCATGGTAACATGCGACGGCAAGTATTGGTCTGCATGCTGCTTAATGAATGTCTTCCTTTCTCTCTCCCTGCCCCATCTGTGCTTACAGAAGACAACCGTGTTGAAGGTGGGTACTGCACTTTCACTCCTTATTAACTTATTTACCTCAACTTTCACCTCTAATGTGCTCTTTATCAATGTTACATGAGCCCAGCCTGGACGGTAGGTATGAGTTATGCATTGTCTTTTTTTTCCTCCCCCTAATATGAATGGGATAAACATCCATGAGAGACCAAAATGCAGGTAAAATAAAATTATTTTACATTTATAATATTACATAATTGAACAAATAAAAATATCCTCCCAAATTATTTTGAGATCATAATATATTTTTTCTCTCTTATTAAGTCTGTTTCTTCACTGCATTTGTTTCTCATTTTATGCTTGGACATGTTTTTCTCGCTAAAAATGACTAAAACAACACAAAAATCCAATTCCAAAACGTGAAATCTAAATAGTATTTTACTTTCAAGATCGAATAATTGGTACTTCTAGCTACAAAAACGCTTAAAATATGCTTAAAATCAAAATTGTTGTATTTAATATGAAATTAGTAAACATTTCTAGACCGTTAAAAATTTCAACCTTAAATACTTTCTATCTTTAGCTAGGATATCGAATGAAATATAAAATATATTAAATCTATAAAGTAATGTAGTTGTCTGCAAAAATAAGATTTTAATTGAAGAGTGTATATATTTCTTCATAATAATTTAATAAGATGTAAGTTTAAGATATTTCTACATGGAAAAATGTAATGAAGTTGAATTATAATAATAATAATAATTATTATTATTATTATTAATAAGATTATTCCATCCATCCAGCAACCTCTGTAGTCCAACTAGGCCAAGGCTGACCATTGTATTTATTCCTATTATTATTATTATTATTATTATTATTATTATTATTATTAATAATAATAATTTATTTGCAGTGTGTAATTTGAAATGGTAAAGTCTAAAATAATTCTAAAAGCAACAAAGATATTTTATAGGCCTACATTTCAACTTACATTTGCCCTCGGCTTGACTTTTTGTTTGTTTGTTTATTTGAAAACCATACCAACAATACGTTCTTTAAGAGCTGAGTCGGGTTTCTGTATCCGTACTGACGGGTGGAAATGCTTCTTCAAGGTTGAAAAGGTAAATCATCCATCTGCATGCTATCCATATCAACTAACGATGGGTAAACTCCTCAGAATTTACCATGGAGAAAATCTGAGTGGAAAGGGGAAAAGAAAATAAATAATTGAAAGCTGATGTAAAGGAGGAAAAGTGTTTTTCTTTATCAGATTGTTGAGTTCGAGTGGGTTGATACGTGCGCAGAGTATCATCAGGGTCATCTTAATGTTATTCGGTTCAGTTTTGCTTATAAGGAGCTTTTTGCAACAGATATTGTTGAGCGAGAAAGCTGCTGAGGGAGGAAAAAAAGAACAGACTGAAAGAGGGGAATAAAATACAAATTATTCTAGGAAGTCAATGTATGATATTAAAATGTTTTAAAAAATATAAATGAAACTATAAAACTAATAACAATATCTCGCAAAATCATAAAAAATGCATCACTGTTTAAAGTTGCAAGGTTAGCTTTTTTAATTAGCTTTGCTAATTTCTCATTGAGCGGACAGCTAACATTAAACATACTAATTATTCCCTTTAACTACTTTTCTAGCAGTTAACATTAGGCTGTTATTTTTTTCCACATAGTAAATGCAGCAAACATTATGCTAACTATTACACTCCTCCCAAAGAAGCTCACTTATATAGTATATATTGTGCAGAAATGCGAAAATATATATATTTTGTAAATCTCAATTTTTTCACATGTAACTTTTTATTTATCTGTTAATTAACATATTTTCTCCTTTATTATTGTACCCGCATTGTGGCTTCTTAACCCCTTCACAAACACTTCATAAATCGTGTCATAAATAAGACTTGATGATTTACAACTTTAGAGCTTTGTAGCAAGTTGCCCGTAATTCATGTGAACGAGCTGTTGCTATGGAAACAATACCACATTATAATAGGTGCGTTAATATAAACCAGTGATTTGCAGCTGCGCCTCTGTCAGAGCTGCTGCTGAAGAAAATTAATCAACACCTTTTGAATCTAGATTTCAACAACAGCAACAACACCAAGGGAGAAATATACCCCTGTGACAGATTGACGGCTAAACCCATGCTAACGGATCATGTTAAACAGCTCGCTCGGGCTGGCGGTCAATTGAAAGAATGTAAAAACGGTAATAAACACCCCCATGACATTTATGGTACATAATACTCGTGCTGTTGGTACAAATGTACTTCTGGATTGTGCAATGGAGAGGAAAATGATGGCTGTATCTTGTGTCATTGCCTGGCTATGTATTGGATTTGGGCTCCAGCTGTCCCTGTTTACATCGTAAATCAGTGGGTGGAAGAGTAAAGGATTGTGGAGGAGGCAGGTAGGTTGGATTAGATGAAATGAAATATGCTGTAAGACGTTTTTCTGTGTTTGCTTTAAAAAACTAAATAAAATACAAACTTAAACATGGACACCTTAAACCTTTATGCTTTTTAACTTCGCAGTAAGTTAGCGCTCAAAAATATGCAAAAAGTCTTCCTCGTTTTTTTGCTTTTTTAACCAAATAAACATTAATTAACATTTGAGTCTGGAATGACTGACAATTGTGTAGAATATTTCAAACTCTCCGATATGAACTAACACAAGCTTCAAGCTCCACCCTCTTTCTCCATTTCTCATTAGAAATGATAAATTTGGTGTTTTAGCCCAATGATCTCAGCCCGATTTCCCTGCTTGAAAAACAATAATTTTTTTGAGATTATTAATGTGAAATAAAAACTACTCATGTATGTATGGTTTCAGCTAACTTTAGACAAGCATATAGTTAGCACTATTACAAAAAAAAATTTATACAGGATTGCGAGTCATGTTTTAGTTGTGTAGTGTAAAATTCTAGATATACGCGTACTACAGATTCCAGCATACACAATGGATTTGTAAATAACTATATAAAGAATATACTGTGTATTAGCTATCATTCAAGCCAAGTGTTTAGATTTACCATCTCCTATCTGATTTGCATAGCATTCAAGCTTACCAGCTTCGTTTTTAGCAGCACTTAGAGAATAGCGTAAATTCAGTGTTAGACCTGTCCCCTTCCTTTTTTTTGTCTCTCCATCCTAAACGCCTCCGTCCTGACTCAGTCTGATCCACCAGACGAATGCCCGTGTTCTGCACTTGTGTTCTTTTCTGACTGTGCTCTTGTTTTCCTTTAAGGTCTGGCACACCTGATGATGGGAGACCAAGGTATGTTCTCTGTTCCCTGTTCTCAGTTCCTTTTCTCACACATCCTCGTCTCCTTCCTCATTGCTTCTGCTTTGCACTTAAGGAGTTAAAGAGCTCAGGTTCTCACATTCTCTCCATTATCTACTCTGAAAGAGATAAAGAGAACCACAGCTGTGGACAGGGACGTGGTGTTAATGGTTCTCCTTGGAGGAAATGTGACTGGGATTGAATTTACATTGACAAAAAAAAAAAGAGTCAGCTTCCTAAAGAGATCTTTACATTCTATGAGATTATTTGCTTCATGAATAGTTTCCCATTCGTAAATCTTGAGTAGTGAAGTAGTTTACAAGTAAACTTATGTTCATGGAGGCCAGTCAAGAAATAAAATTATATACCCAGGCCCATCAATGAGGTCCAGGTTTCTTAAAGATCATCATTAGATGGTGATGCAAGCATAGCATTGGATGCTCTCTCCAAGCTAGAGATAACTTTATGATATGTACAATTCTCGTAAGGGTTCACCTGGACTGTTAGAGCATTTTAGGGTTCTATAGTTAATCAGTTTTCCCCAAGAACATAGTCGTGAGTGTAAATAAATTCATTCACGTTCATGTACGTCAGTATTAAAGTGTATCCTAACGAGTTTCATTGTTTAATTGGCCCAATTTTGTTAAATGGTAGAGTGAGCATTCCAATTAACACTTTTTCTCCAAGCAAAGATGATATCTTTGGGGAAATTTGGTATTATTTTATTTTATTTTATTTTATTTATGAACTTTTGCTTATTACACTCAAAGAAAAAAAAAAAAGGTTCCTCAAGGGATCATTGGATAGCCCAGCCTCCTATGTATCTTTATGGTAATGATTTAATTCCCCAAAGTGTATCCCATCAGTTTCAGTGAGCAAGCATGGTTGAGATTCTTAATTAGCATTGATAAATGGTACTGTTTTTGGGAAACTGTTTTGCAAACTGAGCTGGGGCACCAAGTTTGATTTTAACATTATGTTACATTTTGTTTTGGAAAAAAGTGTTCTACACTCTTATAAAAGTTTCCTCAAGGGTTCTTTAAATAGAAAAAAACTGCTAGGACAAACAAACCCTCTGTTATACAGTATGGTTCTTCTATAAGAAACTTTCAGATTTCTAGATTGGAAAAGAATACTCATGAATGTTCTTAAAGGTTTTCAAAGAATCATTGTTGAAATGGTGGAGCAAGCATAATTTTTTAAACAGTCTCCCTCCAAAATTTTTCAGCAAGAACTGAAAAAGGCAGCAAGCTATACTCTCAAAATGTTCCATCTAAAAGCCACTCCACCATTAAGGGCTTCTTCAGTTTGTCCCCTTTGGGCAAACTTTAACAGAGACCTGGAAGGAAACTAGGAACCATTGAGGAAACCTTTTGTTCCCATAGAGTCTAGTAGGTAGTTATGCCTTGTTATTGCATGTGGCACCCACATTTTCAGGCTTCCTCCACTCCATTCACTTCATTATAACTGTATTTTACCTTCATTTACGACTCTTTGCCCTCACTACACAACCACAACTTACGTGTCTTCTTCTCTCCCTTTTTTTTTTTTTGCTTGTCCTTTTTCCGGGCTCTGCTTCCTGTATGGGGACCATGTCATCAAATTTCATAGGTAAAAGTAAAGGTACTGAACCACTTTTATTTGTCTCATTCTGTCCTCATTCACTCTGTTCATGAC
The DNA here is from genome assembly GCA_030014305.1 of Clarias laeviceps. Taxonomy (NCBI): domain Eukaryota; kingdom Metazoa; phylum Chordata; class Actinopteri; order Siluriformes; family Clariidae; genus Clarias; species Clarias laeviceps. The sequence goes on along the minus strand of JAQMYJ010000013.1, from coordinate 17,533,109 downwards.
CCATGTATTTAGTGCTAAAATGTCTGTAGCTAAGTTAAGCTGAACTTTCCGAGAATAAGAAAATGAAGGTAGGTGCTCTCGACAAATCTTTGCTCTGGCTCAAGGGTTTTTACGGTTTGTCACGTAGCGCTGTTCATAAAGCCGATTGCCTTTTGGGTGGCCATGCATCCCGCCGGTGCTCGGACTGGTAACTACTTACTCAATCACCGAGATGGGTTTTCAGGGAGCCCATCTCAGCGTGGAAAATGAGTAATTTTTCCCTAGAATTGAGTGTTTCTTCACTGGAGGTAAGTGGCTGCACAGGACGTCTCTCGGCTCCACTCCCTAAAGACCGTTTTTGCACGAAAATAAGGCAAATGGCTTCCCAGTGATTCTCAGTTAAAGGCAACAATTTTCCCCACTTAGGATAATTAGCGGCTGAGAAAACAATAGAGTCGAGCCAGTTCATAACGAAGGCTTCGTTTATTTGGGAAATTCTCTTCTATTATGTCTCTGAACATAAATTCTTCCTCACGTAATGTGTGAAATCCAATTTGTGTTTCCAATTTCCATAAAGTGTTTATATAGATACTGTAGGAAGTCACTGAAAGGTTTATTACTTTGTTTAGGTAAAATTTTTTTTTTCATGCTGACTTTTGGCTGGTTTTGTTTCATTGTATAACAAATAAAGTCGGGTTGTTTACTGCAGTCGGTTCTTATGTCGTAAGAACCGACTGCAGTATGCATCACAGACACTGTTACGTAGCCTTCCTAAATCTTTGTATATAATTTATTGATTATGGCACATGGCACAAACAAAGTAACTCCTTCATTTATTTTTCGAGGATTATTAAAAATTTCCTAAAATAGTTTAGTCTTAAAATTGACACCAAATGTTGTAGCATAACATCATGTCTATTAACTTAATCTTGAACATGACTTTGTCTAGAACAGAATTATGTTCATTTAAATGCTAGCAATGTTTTGTCTACTTGGAATCCTTGGTTCTTTGGAAGTGTTAGTATTGACAAAAAAAAAATCAGCTATCTAAGCAAACTAGCTGGTGAGACAGACAGAATGAAGTTAGTTAACTAGCAAACATCCTGGAGATACAAACAGGGTGAAGTTAGCTAACTAGCAAGCCTGCTGGTGATGTAGACAGGGTAAAATTAGCTAGCTATCAAACAAGCTGAAGATGTAGGCAGGATAAAGTTAGCTAACTAGCAAACCTGCTGCTGATCCTGACAGGATAAAGTTAGCTAACTGGCAAACAAGCTGGAGATGCAGACAGGATGACGTTATACAACTTGCAAACAAGCTGGTGATGTAGAAGGATAAAGTTAGCTAACTAGCAAGGCTGTCGGTGATGTTGACAGGATAAAGTTAAATAAACAAACAGGAGATGTAGAAGGATAAAGTTAGCTAACTAGCAAGGCTGTCGGTGATGTCGACAGGATGAAGTTAGCTAACTGGCAAACCTGCTGATGATGCAGACAGCATGAATGTAGCTAACCCATAAACCTCCTGGTACTTTACGCGTGATGAAGCAATCCGGCTTCATGAATAAGATGTTGGTTTTCCCAGATCTGATAACCAGAGCAACAGCTGAGACAATGATTTAACGGCTTTTATTTTCTCTCTCAACTCTTCCAGTACGTCGGCTCCGTTCATCCTCGCCGTTGTAGCTGTACTTGAGCCGATATGCTTTAGTAAATTTGAGTTTAATGACAGGCGCTGGATTTGATAGTCCAGCCTCGGGACATGATTCGCTAAGTGAATGTTCTTGGCACAGAATGCAATTTTCAGAGATGGTGTGGCGGAGACGTTTAATTTAATTTTTATTTTTCTCTGTCAATTGAGCCTCTTTACTTATTCTGGAGTTGCAGTAGCACTTTATATTTGTATTATTTTTTTTCTACTCACTTACATATTTATTTATTTATTTTCTCAGCTAATTAAATTGGCCAAGGTATTTTTTTTTCTTTATTATTCTATTTGTATTCTTCTGTACAGAGATTAGTGTATTGTATTTTATTTTACAAAAAAAAAAAATGCATTAATTTAAGAGATTTAATTATTTTAAAATGTAGAGAAAGTGTTTCTAATATAGTTATATATATATATACAGTATAGTGGATTGGGTCGTTTTGCCATCTGTGGAATCTGCCTCACTGGAGCTGAACTGGGCTCTCACAGGTTCTGCTCTGGTACATTAGAGGAGCAGACGGAGAACCAGGAGGAGCCTCGGTCTCACTGCTGAATCAGCGCCGAGGACCAAATAGTGTGCACGTTCTGCTTGTGGTTCATCATTAGCCACCTAGTGTCACTAATATACAACCATACAGACATACACTTAGCTGACTTGCCACTTTTTATTTATTTAGCTTTGACCTTTTCCACTTTAATTTAAGCCAACAAACCTGTTGAATGACTTACCATAAACTAAACCATCACATTTGAAGTAGCATATTGATATAACGGCTAAGTTACTCATACATCCGGAAGCCATTTAAAAATTGTTTGCATCAGTGGCAAAGCCAAGCAAAGCAAGTTTACATATTTTTATGTTTTTCTTTTTTTTCTTTTTTCATTCTGTAAAAGATTTAGCACCATGGGTCCGAAGCAAGGACGGTAACAAAAATAAACTTTCAGTTTTGTGTTTAAAGCAGCCAGTGCCAAAAGGAATAATACATTAAGCTTAAACGAGGTTTAATTTCTATTTATTTCATATCTTATTTCATTTACGTGTCACTCCTAAATGTAATATGATTATAGTGTTGGAAATTGGTAATGTTTTTCGGTGGCTGGAACAGATTATCTGCATTTACATTATATCCTATGGAAAAAGTGTTTTGCAATATGAAATTTCGCCTTAAGAACTCACCTCTGGAACGGATTCAATTTGTAGGCAGAGGTACCGCTGTACTTACTATATAGATAGTTTTTGCCTCCTGCATTATTGGAGGGTCATTACATCATCTTTCCAGCAAATGAGTTACCAATTCTAACAAGCTAGCTAACAAAGTTTATGTTGACTTAGAATGATGTTTGCTAGCACGCAAATCTGACAGTGATTTATACAAGATAAAACTAGATGACTAGCAAACCTGATGATTTGAAAAGAGAAATTCACACTTCACAGTGTTTTACACAAGATAAATTTACCAGCTATTGTACCTACTGCTTTGATCAGATGCTTCCACCTAACTAGATGATATAGAAAGGTTGAAAATAGCTAACTAGCGAGCATGCTTGGGATTCAGGATGAAGTTAGCTAGCTAGCAAATCAGTTGATGATTTACGTATAAGTTTGTCAGACTAGCGAATCTGCTGATGATTTAGATATCATAAATGTAGCTAATTAGCAAACTGGCTGATGGTTTAAGACATTATTAATTAAGCTAACAAGTAAATCTCCAGGTGATTTGGACAGGATGAAATTAGAAAACTAGCTGATGATTTCGGCAGGAATAAACAATTAAACGAAAAAGCTCGAAGACAAACAAAAGTTACAGATACACAAAACTTTTAAATTATATAAAAGGAAAAAAAGGGAAAAAATCTCATAGCTCTGCCTTGACGTGATTCATCTAGTGATTAATCAGAATTCACTTTCTGTTAGAGAACTTTCTGAGAAAAATGACTTGGGATTTTTTTTCTTGAGGCGAGACCACTGAAAACCCACAGGTGCTTAATGTTAGGTTACGGTGTAAGTCTCGAGGGAGCTGTGCTGCTCTTAGTCAAGGCCACCGCAGCACCGGTCAGATGGTGAAAGGCGGAGTGGGACTCATAAGAACCTGCAGCTTTTAACACAGCGTCCACCTTGGCACTCGCTCAGGATTCCAGCGGCTCGTCTCAGAGAACACTGTTGAATTCACTTAGCCCTCATCAGGCAGTCCTGAAAGAGGGAGCCAAGTCACTGTGCCCTGTTGTTCTCTCTCTCTCTCTCTCTCTCTCCTGCTAATGTTGTTCATTATGATATTAATGATTAGCTACTGTTCAAGAGGCTCTCAAAGTTCTCCGTTATTACAGGGTTGGACCCAAGAGACCGTGGACAAAAAGGGGCTTTAATAGATTCGATTATATATCACATTTTTAGCCCTTGACTCAGAGACTTTCTTTTCTTTTAAAACTAATTGAATGTTGGAGAGTTGCAGAGCAGGGTTGCCAAGTAGTGCAAAAAAAGTTTAAATAGTATGGATTGTAAATAGTGCACTCTAATAGATACTAGATCCACAGCTAAATCCCATCTAGCACACTAAATTACTGAATAGTACACTGTAGTGATGCAAATTCCCTCATGAAAAAAATAAATCCTATAGTTTGGTTCACTATTAGAAACTCTTGGTTCACTTAAGATTCACAGTCGTCATTGCGCCTAATGTTTTTTTAGCTAGGCAGTCGTATGCGGTGCTTACCCCCAATCAATTAATTAATCAATCAATAAATGCTAAAAATGGCAAGCAGCGATCTTTAATAGACTCTCTCATGCGTCCGCCTGCCTGTACTGGCCGTGATACTACAGCAGGGCGGCATTAATTAACTAAAGCGCTCATAAACATATGACATTTCATAAAACCATCCAACCGTTGTAAGTTGGTAAATGTTTCGCAAGCACTCTTGTTGTTGATCTATGACGTTCAGTCCTGTGCGCTTGTGCACTGTCCGTAGCGAATGTCCTTGGATGCTCAATAAATTTAACATTTAATTTGGCAATGTTAAATTTATTAATGACGTTAGGTATTTCATTTGTTCCTTTTCAATCCTGGATGCTTACGAAACTCGTCCAGTGCCGAGCAAACCAAAGCGCATGATGTACCTAAACCTTTCTCACTCACCTCCATGTCCAGTGCTGATGTAAATCCTCTACATCGGTTGTCACAGATACAGAAACAATAATAATGGCTATCAATAATGGCAGCAAAGCAGATTTAGTTTGCTTATATAATTTCTGGCTCGTGATGCGTTCACATTTCAATCGAAACGAATCAAGCGGACGGAGACCTGCCTTTTCAAATGGTCTCTGTTTGTTTGCTTGGTTGGTGCGCACCGAGGTCCAGATGGCAGCGTTCGCATTCGTTCGTGTCCAATCCAAAGCAGGTCGTGAGGTGTTTTAGCTATCGGTTGTGATCGTTCGGTATGAGTTTGGCACAGTTAGTCATGGAGTCATACGTAATAAAAGCCTGAGGGAAAAGAATCTTTGCATATACATTAGGTTTTGCATTTAGCATTTTTAATGAAATAGAAAAAGACTTTTAATCTGGCGTTTACTCAGAAATGAAAGTTTGATTGTCCGTAGACAAGGATAACAGCTTGGAGCCGTCAATACAACCGCTGTAAAGGAAATAGATAGGACATGATCCCGAGCGGTCCACTGAGACTGCCGAAAACACACACACACACACACAGACAGAGTAGCTGTTTTTTTCAATGGCCTCCAATAAAACATATTTACTGGAAGCAGCGGGTTGCATATCAATCCTTTGCTTGTGAGCTTGAGAGAGAGAAAGAGAGCGAGAGAAAGGAAAGAGAATGTGGAGCAAGCAGGAGGAGGAGGAAAAGAAGAAGGAGAATTGTAGAATGAATTAATAAAAAAAAAAAAAAGTAGGATCAATATGATGGCTGACTGGATGGAGAGGAAGGAGAGCGGCCTGAGTCGGTCGATGGAGCAGAGGAGCTGCAGTGTTGAAATCCTCCATCTTGTAAAAAAAATGTGTTGCTGCAAAATATTATATGCACTTTGGCTAATTAGTGAGAATTAATTAAGAGGATTAATTGCAGGCGTGCTAACATGCTTTATATCAGTGGTTCATGACACTCAAATCTGTCTGTGTTTCACACCAGAAACGTTTATTGCTATATCTGTAGGCGTGTGTGTGTGTGTGTGTGTGTGTGTGTGTGTGTGTGTCTGCATTGTGAGCAGCATGATTTATTTCCTTCCCTCTGACTCACTGTGATTCATATTCATTTTTATACAGCCAGACTCTCACCACCCGAGCTCAAGCTGTGTTTTAAAAAAAAAAAGTGCACATGACCAAGTCCCAGCATAACTTTCTAAGTAAATTTGTATTCATATCCAGGTTGTAGAATAAATTTATAAATTTATATCCATGATTGCGTTCACTTTAGTCTGTGCAGAACTGAAAAAGAAAGGTTAGTTTATTAAGTTGTTTGTTTAAAGGTAAATTAATGTTAATCATTGTAAAACTATTAAAATCATATTTTTTTTTACGTATAATACAATGTCAAAAGGATCCAGATTTCATAGTGACCCCTTAATCTCTGCTCGCACCAAAATTTGTTAACATTATTATTTTTTACTTTTTTAAAATATGAAAAAAAAAGTGAAAACTAATTAAATAAATATAGATACAGTAATGTGCTAAAGTCTTACAGTCTTAAACCCACCCCCCCCCCCCCCCCCCCAAAAAAGTTTTTTTTTTGTTTTGTTTTGTTAAGACACACAGTGACCTATGAATCATTCATATAAAAATAAAATAAAATAAAATAAAACTTTAACCATGAACCGGTGAGAAACAGGTACAGATGATGACAGATGATCAGGCTGGTGATTAGTACACTGGTGATGCTGAATGCTGAGTGGTCGGAACAGACGAGAGGGGAAATGAGGTCGCTGCTGAGGCTCTTATGTAAGCAACCACTTTATAGATTTTCTCTTTAGGCCATGTGCAGCCTGTCGCAGTCAAACTATTTTTTTTCACTTTATGAGCTGGAAAGCCACTGAAATGTTTAGGGATGGTTCATATAAGGTCATGGATCCTGACCTCTTCACTAATTAGCGATCTCATTACAGTTCCCAGTTGTTCTACCTCCTGGGCAGGTGTGCCAGGACAGCACAAACCTGAGAATTCCCCTTTGTCCGGGATTCGTTAGGGTCTCTCATTAAAGTCGCCGGTGGAGTAGGAGTCCATCCGACATAAATTTGACATGTCGTATGGATGTCCTGCCAGCACAAGGACACGCTGAGGACAAGTAATTGCGCCAAATGCGGTCACTGATATTCCGGTGCCACGCGCCAACTAGTAGCCGGCTGCATTTATATAGAGGTCGTGCTTTCTCTCAGGAATGAGACATGTCGAGGATGCAGGTGCAGGCTCATAAACATCCTGAAGCAAAGCAAACAAACAAAAACAGGACCACAGGAAACAGGAACTGTGATCTGATGAGCTAGCATTATGCATGAGCTAGCATTAGCATACACAATGCAGTGACTCATTACAGCTAGTAACAGAGCATTTCGCAATGGATAAGAACGAAACAAAACATTATAATAGATGCTGCATTAAAGTGTCAAAAGCATCTTCATGAATATAATACCTAGAGTAAACAAAGCCTTATGAACGCACCAAAAGAACATGTTTTATCTGTTTAACATGTATTACATATTTAATATTTCATTATAAAATAGTCTGTGATACAAAACGTTAACAAAATGTGATGGTGAAAATCGAAAAAAGCTCTCTCGGTAGATCCCCGCAAAGATTCATTAGATTAAAGGCCGATGGATTGTTTTAGGACACGCCGTCCCTCACGTCTCATATTCCCTCGATGCCTCCTGCGCTATTTTTTCACTGCTGCAAAAAATGAAGATGAAACATAAGAACCAGAAACAACATTGTTGCATAATAAAATCGTGCAGAGTACAAACAGGCTTGTCTTCATACAGTAGTTACACTGTTTTTTTCCTTTATTTTTTATTTTTTACAGCAATTCTGCCATCTTTATAACATGTTGCTATGGCGACGCTGGTATACCATTAGGATCCTTCAGCTAAAAGAAGAAATACTTTGACCTTTAACACAGAAGAATTATCTTCTGTGTTAAAGTCACGTGTCATGTGCATAACACCTCCATAAGCCCTTCATGACTTAGTGGCTCATAATGTATCTATGGCAGTTTATCATTATCAAGAATAGAAGACCTGATGGTTTAAAGTTAATAAATTATAATGAACAAAGATATGAATAAATAAATCAACTAATCAATCAATAATTGATTGAAGATGTATGTTTTCTTTCTTTCTTTGTATTTATTTGTTTGTTTATTTGTAGAAAAAATATATATAATACTTTTTCCTAAATGGCCAACTTAGTCTTTGTACAATAATAATAATAATACTACTAATAATAATAATAATAATAATACTTGATGATAAATACAACATACTTTGTAATCAAACCAAATAAATTAATAATGAAAATTTAATAAACAATATGTTTACATTCATTTAATTTTAATCTAAATAAAATTATATTGTTATGAATAAGTGTGTGTAGTGCTTGGCCGCTCAATTGCCGCTATTATTATTATTATTATTATTATTATTATTATTATTATTATTAATGTCTATCTATCTATCTATCTAATTTAATAAATATTTGATACTTTTTAGACATACTGTTTTCATTTTTTATAAAAAATTGAGTCAATCAATTATTTTTTAACATTTATTAAAATGTAATTTTGTTTAATTAAAATTATATTGTTATAAATAAATGTCTGTAGTTCTTGGCCCCTTAATTGCCTCTATTATTATTATTATTATTATTATTATTATTAACTGTCAAAGCATCACCCACGAGAAAGAAGAAAAACAAAAGAAATAAAAAGAAAAGGAAAACAAATAAAAGTAACTTTAATCTATCTATCTATCTATCTATCTATCTATGTGTCTTCAATTGGAGATGTTTAAACTTCAACCTCAGCCCATGTTTCATGATTAATAACAATAAGGAGACCGTGTATCAAAATCGACACATGCCTGCGTACCAGCTCACATCACAGAGTACCGACTCGTCTTGTTGATCTAAAACAAATCTACACCTCACGCCCGCCTCCCGTCCACCATAAAGCCCTGTTCTGTTATTAACCTCCTGCCTTTGTTGACGGCTTCCATCACTGTTATATAAATAGTCAGCTCTCGCCCCCTCTCCACCTCACCCATGAGCCTGCGTATCTCTTAACGTTCCTGCTAGAAATGGTGGAATTAATAACGCTTTTCATTCCGCTCGCTCTCTAATAAATCAACGCGCGAAAGGCGATGCTATCGCCGAGAATCATTTGCTCATCCAGGTCTGTAATGGATGGCAGCGGGAAAAGAGCGACGTTTTTCCCATCACACTTTGCTGGAGCCTCTTTATTGTTAAAATTTTTCTTTTTTTTTTTTTTTAATGGAACTGAATGCAAAGCAATGATCCTTTCTGCTGTTGATGAAGGGATTTTCCAGACTGACATGGATATGAGAGGAAGAAAAAAAAAACATAGTAATAAAGACGATAATGTGGGTGTCAGGATGAGATTGCTTTTGAGAGGCAAGTTTAATGTTACACAATATTTAGATTTATTTCTTATTTTTTTGAGAGAGAATTTAGCTTTTGTGTAAAACTTTTATCTTCACAACAAAAGCTGTTAATGGTCATCGATAAATAATTACATTACTCATCACTTTAAATCTTCAAAGTAAAATTGTATTTTATTTATTTTACATTATCTTTAAGTTCATACTGTATGTTGAAGAGTCAAAGCAAACATACAGTACAAAACTGTATCATTAACATGCCATAACAGTGTCACTGACACGGTCATCATTAGCATTACGCGTGTATAACTGTATAAGAAATAGAAATAACGTAACCTATTAAATGTCTTATGAGTAGAAATGTGAAGCAAATATTAAAACATCATAAATATATAATAAATAGAAATAAACTCAAGTGCTAGAGAAAATCTATGCTGACATTATGATGTCATGATATCATCGTAGACAGTCATAAATATTTAATAAGCAGAAATATGAATCTCATACTACTTAAAGAATTAAGAAAATATACATTAAGATACTGTATATTTGAAATGGTGCATTGAAACACAAACCAGAACTGTATTTGTTGTCCAAATTCTTAGAATTTAAAGTAAGAATGTAAAGAAAAAGTGTTTGCAACTCGACAGTTGTATAGATTCTACACCCTGTAGAAGGGAAACGTACTCGGGTACAAGTAGAGCAGTGACAGGACAGGGTCGAGATCGAGGGTAGAATCAAAAGAACGGTGCGTGATGTGAGTTCTAGACAAAACACGGGAACAGAGCCTCAGCCTTATGTACAGTATCAGTGGACAGAAATTTGGATTTATTTTCTTTTTCAAAAAGTAAGACCTCTGCTGCAGAGGAGAAGTTCATTTAGAGTCACCAGCCTCAGAAATCACTAATTAACAACCAGCACCTCAGATTAGAGCCGTTATGAAGGATTTACGGAGCAGAAGCAGCAGATATACGTCTCAATATCAAATGTTCAAAGGAGATTAGTGTATATTTTGGATCAACATCTTTAGCATTGTTTTACAGTGTAGAAAAGAAATACAAATCAGGAACGACCATGAGATTATAAGATGTGTCCAAACTTTTGACTGGTATTGTGTATCTATATTCTACTTCTATATAATTAGATTAGATTAGAATTAGATAGAATTAGACAGTGAATTTTTATAAGATGTCGACCAATATATAATATATATATATATATATATACAGTATATAAAAGCAATAAAATATGCTTTATTTTCTCTTGGTATATACTTACTTGGTTTTTCCACCATTTTCCACCTAAAAGCAGCTTTCTGAGACAAGTGCCTACTTCACAATGAATATTTTAATATTTCCTCCATCACATGTTTAATCATTGATGACGACCGCTGCTCTGTGCTGAGGGATGGTGCGGATGTGTCCTATATTTCTGACCAGCAGCAAAACCGCCATGTGCTTCTCTGACCATGTCGTTATCATAACCATGAGCCAGTGTGTGTGTGTGTGTGTGTGTGTGTGTGTGTGTGTTTGTTAAACTTTCAGTCCAGGTCAGTTCCCATGTCTCTATAATTAATAATAGAATAAATGATGGAGAACAGAACAGGAATAAGGCTCGTCTCATTAGTTTTTGGTTTTTATGCGAGGCTCGAAGAAGGATTAAGGTAAGCCGTCCAGGCTTTTGGATTTTATTTGAGGCTGAAATATAAAACAAGGAGGCGTGCTGCTCTTCAGGCTCTCTCTCTCTCTCTCTCTCTCTCTCTCTCTCTCTCTCTTTTATATGCGGATAATAAATAGAGCATTGTTCATGTCACTAAATTATCAAAGGCATGGATTCGATGATGTCTTTACAGCGTATAAAGCAGGAGCAAGGACACGTGGATTAAATATACGCCGTGCTTACAAGTGGGCTCGATCTCAAACGCCGCGTAAGCAGAAATGATGGCAGCTGTGTGTATTCGTTTCCTGCCCGCATCCAGTAAATGCCCTCGGAAAGGCCATTAATTGATTTCTTTCATTCGTTTTAGATTCAAATCTCCCCCCCCAAAAAACTGCAATTTGACCTCGTCTGTTCAAGCTTGTCATGTTAATTGATTTAATTAATTAATTAATTAATTAAGTCATCCAGTGTCTGACACACAACGCAACATGATATATGCATCTAAAAGCTTCATTTATGTCAGTATTTTGTTCATCTCATCTATTCTCTCCTCCTTCTCCTCCTCCTCGCTAAGACCTGCTTAGCGTCCTTGAAATCAAGAAGCCATCTTGTTTCCCAGAGCACGATGAAGCGTCTCTCAGTAATTCCACATGCGCATCTGCTACCTATTAAGATGAAAAAGATGCTTATTTTTCCCTCTTTTCCCTCTTGTCCACCCCCTCCCCCCTTCTTTCTTTTCGCACCCCGTCTATTATATCTCCGCAAGTCTTAGACCATAACCCTAGCCACATTTTTTTTTGCAATAAACATGTCTTCGGTTTATTGTCTTAGAGCCGTAAAGCTGTAAAATGTTATAACTAACAGTAAAACTTTAGTATTTATGAATTTATGGATGAACCTGATTGGTCAGGAGGTGTTGATTGGTTTTAGTGCAGCTTTAAATCACAGGTCTATATATCTATATAAAAACGAGCTTATTAGCGTTTCTATAACAACGGGTCATTCACAGGGACGTGACATAATCAGATTTTTTTCTTTTTAAATGGGAGAAAATGGTGACATTTTTTAAAACAAAAACTAAAAAAAAAAACTAAAAAAAAAAAAATAATAATAATTTATGGAAGGAGTCTCCAGTTTCTGTAGGTTTAATTTTGCTCAGTAACATGACAAACTGTTTTTCTCCACTTTTAATAACTTTGAAAGAAAGAAACTGAATAAGCAGGTACATTAAATTTAACCAAAAATCTGCCCTTTTTTTTATTTTTAATTTATATTTTATTTATAAAGGCATTTAAGCCATTTTGTTTTTGCTGATTCCCCCCCCCCCCTTTTTTTTTAACATATATAGGGCTCAGGATTGTGCCGTATAGAGTGACATCCTTTTTTTTTTTTCAGCACAACCTAGGCAATATGATGAACTGAATTTTAGTTCATTTTAACCAAATATACAAACATGACTGAGCCAAAAAAAATAAATAATAATAGGCACATTAGAAAGAATAAGAATAATAATAAGAAATAGGACACATACACATGATTATGTTTTTTTTGGTTGTTTCTATGACTAAATAAATGAATAAATAAATAGATAATAATAATAATAATAATAATAATAATAATAATAATCTAATTTTTAGAGTTCAATTTTTTTAGAGGTAAAATGTACAAGTTATGTAAAAGTAGTGATAACTTTCATTCTACCTGACATATCCGAAAACCCCAAATACACAGTTTGAAGTCTGAAGCCTCCCCATTAACCCATTCATGTTCACACACAAGAAATGTTACATTTGCGATTAAACATTTGCGGTTAGCTGTTTCAACTAGATCTACCTACGGTGGGAGATTTCTGTAGAATAATACTTGAAGAGATTTTAGTTTATTAGTTCTTCACTGTACTGCTTGGAAAATCTTTCTATACGGTAGGAATGAGAATCACCAAGGACCATTCGATACAATATTAGCGCAATATCCATTTGTATTGTGATTCTGCAAATATCACGATTTTATAAATGTCCTGATTCATTATTTTTATTATTATAGATTATTTTTTTACAATCCTAAACAAACATCGAAAATAATTTGCTCCTGCCACAGGATGCTGTGCTGACTGCCAGTGTGTGAATAGTTTAGAGTGCACCACCTGTAGGATCATGGAGGAACTGCAACATTTCACCTCCTCAAATACAGATATATTTAGAATTAAGAAATATTTTACGGAATATGTAACTTAATCGATTTTTACGCCCATCTCTACCACCCTACAACATTATTCTTGTTGATTATTATTATTCTATCGGATTCCAACGAACCACTTTTATGCCGTCTGGTACCCCTTTTCCACCAAGGCAGTTCCGGAGCTACAGTAGTTGCTAACTGGGGCAGAAACACCGGTTCCATGGCAGCACCAACACTTTGCTGAGCTAGAACACAGAACCGCTTATGTAAGGGGCTGGGGGCGGGATCAATTAAAAGTTTGTGACCAGCATGTTTAAAAGTTGGACTTTTAAAACGCTTTCTAGTAATAATAAAGCGAGGAGAACTGCTCGCAAAGCCATGTTGAAGTGCACCACTGTCTTTGGTGGAAAAAGTGCTTAAATAAAACCTTAAAGAACCACTGAAGGACTCTTTTTATAAGACTAACAGTACTGTAGTCTCGTCTCGGTTTATTGCATCAATAAACGCAACCACGTGAACATACATTTGTTACAAAGTCTTATAGAAACAGCTTTTGGTTTCAAGAAGTTTTATTAAAAAAAAAAAAAAAAAAAACAGAAAGAAAAATCACAGGTTTCATGGTTCTGCATGAATTCTTTGATAAATTTGATGTCTGTGTGGAATCAGCAGAACCCTGAATATAAATGTGAAGCACTGCATTCTCTGTCTGACGGATAGCAGTGTGATGGATCTTCAGTTCCTTTGGCTGCCATTAAAAAAAAAAAAAAAAAAAAGCCTGGCGAAGAATTCCACTGTTTTTGACAAACACGTATTTCGACATTCCTCGGAGCAGTAAAACTGAAGCCGTCCTTTATCATTTACTTTTTTTCCCCCTGCTGTTTAGCTTCCAAACCTCCCGTCGTTAATTTAACGGTTTGGGATCATGCTCGCAAATCTGTAAATATTATCAGAGCTGCTCGCTTTGAGGAACAAGCTCTGATCTGTAGTCACACTGTTGATGTTTGTGAATAAATGATTCCCCGCTGGCTGAAGGTGAAGGTCATGAGAAGCACCGTGGGAGGCTCGTTACCGCAGGAACGTCCCTGTAAATACCACTCCGCGTTGATCGCTCTGTTTACTGAACTCTGCCCTGTCGAATCAAGCGCAGGCCTGAATTTATTCCTGTCTTTAACTGCGTGGCGTCTAATACAGTGGCTGATATTAGTTTACTGTGGACTTTTCCCAATTCTCATAAGCAATCCTGATCAGGCTAGCCATCTGATTGTCCGGAATCCTGATCAATAGCTCCAATGTGACACCACGCATCTGAATGACTTCTGCTTCAGATGCTGTTGTTATAGATTGGATTTCATTATTTAAAGTTCTAGCAAAGTCCTGAACAAAGGAAATGTACCCTTGAGGTTATTGTAGAATCAATGAAAGCGCAAGGACTTTTTACTGTAGTATAAATGCTCAGGACATTAGACATTTTGTAGTGTGGATCATGAATCAACATGGATTTGAAATGGATGTCCCTGGAATTTCATCCATCCATCTAGGAACCTCTAAAGTCCAACTAGAGACCATGGAGGCCAAGTCCCAGTTTCATAACTGTGGTAGCAGTAGCAAATGGGAAGATTTAATGTACACACGCATTCATACACGGGCAATTTGGGAACGCCAGTTAGCCAAATCTGAATGTCTTTGATCTGTGGGAGGAAACCAGAGTACCTGGAGGAAACCCACCAAGCAGGGGGAGAACATGCAGACTCTATGCACACAGACCCGGGAATTGAACCCGGACCCTGGAGTTGCAAGGTAGCAGTTCTAATCACTTATCCACTATGCTGCTGTCATTGGAATTACAGGTCTTAAATCTGCACTAAATCAAAAATATATTCGACTCACCCCTTGCTGTGAAATCTCTACATTGGTGTTATGTGTGGTGCGGTATGGAGAGCCGCACCACGAGATGTTTTAATGATTAGAGCCCTGACGCAGGGATTTACAGGGGGTCAATGAAATAGGAGTTATGAGAGTGCTTATGACAAACACGGGAAGACATTTCCGTTTGGAGATAGCATGGGATTATTAATTAGAAAGAAAAAAAAAACTGAAAACACAAAATAAACAGAGCTCCGCTGTCTACGCGAGAACGGACGGGGCTCTTGTTACTTAAAATGAAACTAAAGATCCTCTCTGGGCATTCACCCTTACCGAGGGTTTATTAGAGAGAGTTATGATTTTTGTGCTGTGCACTATTAACTTAAACTTTTCTCTCTTTTTCTCTCTCTCTCTCACTCGCCGACATTTTAGGACAGACAGAGGCTGGGTCTTTGCCTCTCTCCCGCTCTTAAGCGCACTCTGTCTATCTTTCTTTTTCTATCTTTGTTTGTTTTCTTTGGCTTTGTCTTTGGCCCTGATACCTTACCGGTGCTACCTAAATGAGCACAAAGTGCCGAGGTATCAGGCTGATTGCCTGACAGCGGCGTTGCCAGGCAACCGTGTGTTATAAATGGCCACGCCTTTGCCTGTTCAGAACTCCGCGTGGTAGCGGTCTGCAGATCTGCCCAGTCTGAACAATTTATGCACGGTTCTGCCCCTCGCGCAACCCGCATCGTAACAATCGGTCCATTCCAAGGGGCAACCTCCGGTTCTGAAAAATGCGTCCAATGCGTAAGTGCCAAAACCTGCAGTGCCTCGAATGACCACTAGGAAGTGGTCTATGTCCAAAAGCGAGTCACTCTTCATAGAATCCCATGTTAAAATGTCCAAAGATTGGTTCTCCATAGCATGATTTCCCTTTTAGGACAACTGTACAGACAGATGAATTTTATTATTAAATTATATTATGCCATAAAATTATGCATAATTAGGGGCGTGGCTGATTTGAGGTGAATTAATATGTATAATGTTGCAGTTTGACTTGAAATGTAGGCGTTAACACAGGACAACGTGGATGACGAAGCTCTATCACATGCAAAGTAACATTAGCCACTTTAGCATTTTATCTAGCTAGCTTGTGGTAACTGGGGTAAGTCGTGTTCCAAATGACAGCCAGGCTTTATTTGTTAAATAGGCAGTACAGCACTTGTTAGGAAGCTCAGGTCAAAGCGCAGGATCGCTATTTTAGTCGAGGTATTATTAAAAGAATAAAGGTTAGCGGTTAGGCGGTTCTTTGTCCGTTCTCGTATAATAGTATTACGGGGCTTGGCAGCACCTGGCGAATCAGTCCCAGTGAGAGGAAAGGTTTGGGTTCTCTCCCAGAATGTCAAGCTAATGCAGTTAGCACATGTTAAACAACCAGTGAGGATCGTGTGTGTGTGTGTGTGTGTGTGTGTTCACCCTCTTGTTCCAGCTGTCCATCTCATCTGGAATGGTCTCGTGTTTCCTGTTTAGATGCCCCTCCTGGTGATCACCGGCATGTGTGTGTGTGTGTGTGTGTGTATGAAGTGCACAATAATCACATTGTCAAGTCATTAGTGTTTATGGAAAGCCATTAAAGTCTCATCCTTACTTAGGCATTGTAGTTCACAGCCCACAGACATTCTTTCAAGTTGTGTACGGATGTGTAGAAAGATAAAAAGATAATAAAAAAAAAAAAAGTTTAAAAAAATTGTCCTTGTAGCTCATGTTCATTGTTTTGACTCGTTTCAACTGATGTACTCGTCGTGGCGTTTAGGGAACACCGCTTCTCCTAGAACAACCAATTATCATCAACACGGCAGTGATGTGGTTTAACAAACTGGACCGCTGCTTTAAAGTCTACAAAGCTGCCTTTGATTATCGCCAGTCTATATTCCACATTACATCTTAGAGCCCGTGTTAAGGTTTAACTTCGGAATCGTCTGGATTTTCACTGAACCGCGGGATACACGCCCCTAACGGTAACATCGCTGTGTTTATGGTAACGCAGGTTAAGTCTTAAGTAAAGTAACAATTCAAAGGACCGAATTCACACCAGGACTGAATGAAGGTGTAAAAACGATTGACGTTTACTGAAGACTTCAAGCAAAATATACTGATGAGACTCTCGGCTCGGATCTCACTGCAGTCATTCCAGTGAGAATTCAGCGAGTGCAATGCCTGATCCTTGAAAATCGTCAAATAAATTGTCACCTACTTGTGAAAGAGAGAGATGCATTACACATGTCTGTGAGAACTGTACACACAATCATTCACCAACACCACTTACGCATTACAGGAACTACGTACAGAAACATCCCCTGTACAGTCCTGACCTCGCTCCAAGCCATTTCCACATGTTTGGGGCATTAAAGGAGTTCCTGGGAGGCCGGCGTGTCAGACGTGAATCAGACAGGCAGTCGGATCGTGGCTCTGGTGTTCTGAGAAAACTTTCTACCTTGATAAAATCCAAGCACTTGTGAAACCCTGGGATAAGTGCACTAATGTAGCAAGGGATTTTATAGAGAAATAAAATCAGATTTAAACTTCTGCACAATAAAAAAGTCAAGGTTTGACTCGAACGGCCTTCGTCGAATATGAAGTACACAAGATCAGGCTTTCATTGGCTTAGAAACCATGGTGCATGTTTAATTCCTCGTTCTGATTGGATTTGAAAAAGAAAATCAGATTTTCCAGAGTCTCCAGTGCTGCGGGTTTCATTTTTATTCTTACTACTTCAAGAGAGAGAAGGACAGGCATGTGAGGGAACGTCTGTTTATAGCTGCTATAACAGGAACTAACTAGTTTCACAGATGTTCCACAACATTACAGGTGTCCATACTGTACATGGATAAAAGAGGAGGTACAACACATGAAAACAGTAACAACGCTTCATCACATCTGGGCACAGTTTCTCATCTCGCAGTACAGGACCACCAGGAGACAGGGCTCGTACACCTACACCTACAATGTGAGCAGTGTGGACAGGACGACTGAAGGGAGCAGGTTTTATGGTCACAGCGATTTACAACGTACATCCCGGCCCGTTAATGGAAATCCTAATCCTGTCGTAAAAATCACCCGTGTTTAATTAAGCTTTGTAATGCTCATGTGTCTAACCGACTTGAGCGCATACAAGGGGTGAATTCATTACTCTGGATTTTACTGCGTGCTGGAAATAACGATGTCTTATAATAATAATAGTAATAATAATACACTATGTACAGGAGGCATTAATGTAAACATACAAAAGCTGGGATTTTACACTAAAACACAGAACAACATTTTGTCAAGTGAATATATCTCAAGTCTAGTCTACTTTTATCTTCTATTATCTATTATATATATATAAAGTTATCTACTATTTTATATTATAAGATTGCAATAAATAAATGGAATATAAGATTATAAATTATTAAGCATATTTATAAACATATTGTTTTGATCTTTTGCTTCTTTCAAGAACAAAATGCACAAATTCTCCAAATTGTCAGCCAATCAAATTAATTAAGCTTAAAATTATTCTAATTCTAATTCTATTTAGAAATTGTAACTAATTGTAATGAAATTCAAGATGCTTTTATTTTTTTTAGGATGTACTTTTTTGTAGAGTAGAAAACCTATGTCTTGGGAAATGTTATCAAGATTTGAAGTGGAGAACGTGAAGTACCAAATGTCTCGTCAACCCAGAATCTGATTTCATTGCTAATTTCTATACATTTTTATAATCATTTTTATAATATGTAGGTATGATGTCATTTTATTTTTTGTGTTCACAAATATGGAAAAGTCGACTTACTGCTCAATCTGTGGGAAAAATTTAACGCTTATTATTTTCATACATCTGTATGCTATGCAAATTTTTTTTTTGGAAAGGTAGGAGGAGCAATAAGCATGTCATGTTGCATAAGTACCGCCCTCTTTCCTTTCTTTGCCCCTTTCTTGAAAATATTAATGCTTTATAGGGCACTCACTGAAATAGTTGGAAATTCAAAATTTTAAGATTTTTTCCATTTTTTATTTATTTATTTTTTTTATTGTGCATTTCCAAACATTTTCATTTCATTTTTATGCTGCAAGCCAAGGTCAGAAAGGTTCCTCATCTGTCTAGGGTAATTATTATTTTGCATACAGATTTATTTAAAGATAAAAATGTGCAAAAAAAAAAAAAAAAGAAAACGCACAAAATATACAAATATGTGTTTTGTACTTTTTTGTTATTTAAGTTATTAAATGTGGTTTTTCGTTCAATTATGAGATAAATTTCTGGCTTTTGTGTTTTTTGCATTTTTGGCAGCTGATTTGCTTCAAAAATAAACCACCAAGCTTGGATTCTGTAAGTAATTAATTTGTTTAACACAGGCCAAAATGTGACACCATTTATTTAGCAAAAAGATTTTTTCCCTCCCCCCAATCGGACATTGACAGAATAATAACAAGCCGGGTCGGTACGCAGTAAACTAATCATTAGAGCTAAAGATACGGCTCGCTGAAATTGAAAGTGGCACTCAGCCACGCGGTCTCAGCTTATCAGGTGTAATGCTAAGCTCTCTCACGGTGTGACACTGCAGTCCTCTTTATTAGCATTAACAAATTCAATTGTTTTGCTTTATCAAAATGCAATCCTGTGTGTGTTTGTTCACGCTGCTCTGACTCGAACCGGTTTTGAGTTGTTGTTTTTTTCTTCTCTTTTTTTTTTGTCTCTGTTCAATGACGGTTTAAAAACCAGGAGTGGATTAGTGTTGAAAAAAATTGACATTTTCATGAACGTATAGACTTTTTGCATTACGACTACTATGATGTCAGATCGCAGGAGCGCCATGAACTGATGTTGGGCTACATCACAAATTATTCAAAAGACAAATAAGCGTGTTTAAATTGATGAAGAAGGCAATAAGGATATTAATTTGCAGAATTATCATAACACAATTATCTCAGATGATGTACAAATGTGCGATTCCTTGTGGATTTGGTGCCGTTAGTGTTAGTGTTAGCGTTAGCTCATTCAGTGCTTCCATTGCTAATGAGACGATGCTATGCAATATGCTGTGCTAAAGTTACACCTAATAAAATCATGCATAGGTAACAAAAAAGCTTTTTAACTAATAGCTAACTAACTGTTCCCAAATAGTGCTAAATGAAAAGTTAGTGCTCTATGTACAGAGTACAATCCCTTGTTCCACACACCAAGTAGTGCCCTTGATCAAGGGTTAGAGAGGAGTTTGGGATTTAGCCTTGTGTTAGGAGCTAGTTATCATTGTAGCTCGTGTTAGCCGTGAACAGTACAACACAAGAGGTGATTCGGGAAACGACTTATAAAGAGATAAAATGCTGTTTATGGTGAAATAACGTTATCAGATGTGTTTTCTTGCTGAAATCGCTTTCATGAATGGTTGTGAACATGGGGCTTGGCCATCCAGAAGTAACGTCCCGTTGGCCGTCCAGAAGTGGGCGGGATAATGGTGAACAGACATCATGTGCAAAAAGTCTATATTCTCGCTGTACAAACTCTGTGCAGAGAGTGCAAAAATATTTATTAGATTAAGATTCAGTTATTTGTGACCTTAAAGCCGTCACTGCCTTTAGATATCAATCCATTGTTCTATTGGCGTAATTTTGGATGAGGGCATGGTTTAATTATTTTGGAGCAGAAGGGTGGCTTAGCGGTTAGCACTGTCGCCTTGCACCTCCAGGGTCAAGGATTGTGTTGCATGGAGTTTGCATGTTCTCTCCATGTGCTTCGTTTTTCTCCAAAAGTCTGAAGACAAACAGATTAGGCTAATTGGAGTTTGCAAATGACCTGTAATGTGTGAGTGTTTGTGTTTGGCCTAGGATGGATTTTCACCCCGTCCAGGGTGTGCCCAACCCTGTGCCCTAAGTCTCCTGGGATAGGATACAGGTCCCCTATGACCTGAGAGTGAGTGAGTGAGAATCTGACATAAATGATGATATACAGTGCAATAAAACCCGAAACAGTCACATGCCTGTACAGCAAGAAAGAGTTACGGTGTTTATCGTGAACCCCCGAGTGACACTGAGTGCACGTGCTCGGAGGAATTTACTCTACCCTCACCATAAATTTACTCATAGAGCATAACGGGAACTCGAACAAATGACGCTTTCTGATTTATACAAAACATTCAAGTTTCTCTCGAATGACGCCGGAGCAGCTAAAGCCCTCTGGTTTGACGTGGTGGATTACAGAGGTCTTGACAAACAAGTGATTATTTCTGCGTAATTAGTCGAGTCGTGTCCCAGCCGGCGCCAGCACGTGTCGGTAATTATCACGGAGAGGCTGGGGACATCAACCTGGGACAACACGGACACACCCATACTTATCGTCAGGGGCTGAGGAGGCTGACGAGGGAGTTGATGGAGGAGGAGGAGGAGGAGGCACGGGAGACAGAATGTGCTGGGTGGGACTCGGCTGTCACGCAGAACAACGCCGGCATCATAATTACCAAGCGAAGAGACAGCCGGTGTGTAAAAAGAGGCCGACGTGAAGCTTATTCTGACTGGCAGCAGAATAGAACAAGGCCCGCAATTATTTCGAGTACACACTCGTGGTATAATTCATAAACGCACGAATAAAAGCTGGTGCTTCAGTCTGTAATTAATAATCATAAGATGTGAAAAATATAAACAGGTGACAATAAAAGGAAGGGAAAAAAAGGAAGCCGTCTCTTGGGCTGGACTGCACTGGGGCAATTAATACCGTTCTTCCAAAAGATCTTCTCTGTTGGTTTTGATGATAGAGAGAGAGAGAGAGTCCAATAAATACACAGTGAAACTAATCCTGTCCAAGTAGAGCTAATGCTTAGGAAGATGATCTTTAATCTTTAACTTTGAACACAACCTGAGAGCATAGAGCAGTATCACTCAGTATCTCTTATTTACATGCGCAGGTAAGTCGAGCTGTGGTTAGCATGACATGACCACTTAATTAGAATTGGACTACTGCTCTTGTCCAGTGGATTCGATTCATTGACCAAGGTATGTCTGATTCTGTTACGATAGGTGATGATGTGCACAATTTCAGCTTGTTAGTATCGTATTCCTGGTTGACCAAGCGACACATGAGGTAGCTAGAGGCAAACTGGTAGCATGTCAAGTGGTGAAAATATGGAAACTTTACTGCACTGTACATTTCATACCTGATGAAATGTCATGCTTTACTTTTTGTACAAATGAGATGCATGCTATCTTTTACAGTATATTTGTGGTGTTATCTGAAGGCAGACAACACCAGTGTATTGTTACAGTAGCAGCTTGTTCCACTACAGGGTGGGCCATTTATATGGATACACCGTAATAAAATGGGAATGGTTGGTGATATTACGGTAACTTCCTGTTTGTGGTACATTAGTATATGTGAGGGGGAAAACTTTTCAAGATGGGTGGTGACCATGGTGGCCATT
>JAQMYJ010000013.1:17496576-17506748 GCA_030014305.1 Clarias laeviceps | reverse complement strand
CACCCCCCGCCACCGCCACTAAATTAACGCTGGTGCCCAACTGTTGGGCAAGACCATGAATCCTACACCCGTTTAAAAAACATCTGCTGCATGCAGTGCCAGTCCATTTGGGAAATGGGAGGGATGTGACAGAAGGGATATCTGACATAAAACCTGTACTAGTTCTTGCAGATTAAATGTTAAATGAATAAACATATTTAAAAAATTTAGCTACGGTAATTTTCCTGATACATTCTTTCATATAATCTACATTGCCCTGGAAGAAGGGAACAAAAACACACCTAACTAACTAACTAACTAACTAACTAACTAACTAACTAACTCATTGAAAAGCAAACTAATGAATGAATACAATAAAAAATGTTAGGTAATTTTACTACTATCTTCTTTCAAATAATCTGTATAACCCTGGAAAAAAGCAACAAAAAGGAAACTAACTAACTAACTAACTAAAATCTAATAAATAAATAATGAAAAATCTAGCTAAGTAAGTTAACTACTATTTTCTTTCAAATCATCTATATCACCCAGGGAAAAGCAATAAAAAGAAACTAACTAACTAACAACTAAAAACAAACAAACAAATAAATAAATAAATAATGAAAAATCTAGTCAAGTAAGTTTACTACTATATTTTTTCTATATCTATATCACCCTGGAAAAAAGCAACAAAAAGGTAACTAACTAACTAACTAACTAAAAAACCAAGCAAACCAAAAAATTATAAATTAAAAGAAAAATCTTAATTTTAGTTAATTTTACTACTACATTCTTTTAACTAACTAAATAACTAAAACATTAGGTATTTTTTCCTAAACAAATAAATGAAGGGAAGTAGGTAATTTAACAAAATGATTAATAAACAAATATTTAATCAGAAAAAAATAAAAATAAAACTAGGTAACATTATCAATACGTACCCAACTCTGTAACCATTTGAAAAACAATAGCTTATTCATTCATTATGGCAGAAATTAATCATTAAAAAAGATAAATAAATTGAACAAGAAAGACCTGCGTAATTTCTAAACTTTAATTCTTACAATTTCTAAGTTGTAATTAAACACAATGTAGTTAGGTATTATTCGTACAAACAAAAACTAATTCTACCCCACAGCAGGGTAATAGAGAAACCAACAAGCAAACAAACAAACAAAAAACAAACAAATACATCATGTGATAGCAGTTTTTAATAACAGCATTTTTTAATTTCTCTCTCTCTCTCTCTCTCTCTCTCTCTCTAGACTTTCAGGTTATTACACTTTACCCCCGTGTTTCTGCTTGCATGTGGGTTCTTGTACCGGCCACATTCATTTCTGTGCAACATGAGAAAGTGTAAGGAGTGCAGGAGCATTTCTGAGCACACATACACACACACACACACACACACACACGCTCACACACACCTTTAGTGTTTGTAAATATTGCAGTGGGTCAATAAAACTCAGACAGTATCAGGTGTGGGGCAATAACTCAAGCTGTCTCGCTCGGAGCTGGAGCCAATAAAACGCCGTCGTTTGTGACCCAGGCGTATACGCCGCAGATTAAGAATAACTCTCCCCTGACGCTTCATGGAGATCCACTGCTCTCCTGAGCCGCTTGCTAGTTATCTCTGACACCAAGCTCATTTCATACGCACGGAGCAGAGAAAGGCGCAAACTCTTTATTTCTGATGGGTGAAATTTAAAGGCCGGGTGCAATTTTAGCTGTCTTTCAAAAAAAGGGTGACATAAATAGCGACGCATAAAAACATCTGTTAGAAACATCTGGGATCTGTTTAATAACTGGACGATCCAGTGCGCTCTTTCTGTACAATGAGAAAAAAATTCGACCAATATTACAGATGATTAAAAAGAAAAGAGATAAGGTTAAAGAATGTTTGAATATTCCTTTAATCTGCCTGCATGTCCCAGTCACTGTTTTTTTTTCCTGCAAATAAAAAAAAAAAAATATATATATATATATATATATATATAGTGCCAGTATGTGGGAATCAGATCCAGATTTACAGATACAACACAAATGAATACAAATCAAATGAATCGATAGAGCATCTTATCGAGGCGATCGTGTTTCCCGCCTGCCCCGGGCTTTATTGATCAGCGCTGGCGAGACGGCAATGCTACACTGATGAGATGGGCTGATGAACCACGCTGCAATGCCGGAGCACGATTGTGCATCCCTGGATGCTTTGGTGCACCACAATACATACTCATTAGCTAATTACAACGTTTGTGAAGAGCTTGGTCAGGAAAACATCAGATTCCGAATTCAGATCAGATTCCGAATGAAAGGTTTATGTCCATGTTAGATGTAATTCAACCCAGATTTGTGTGCATACATTCGTATTAAACTCACAGCAAGAAAAGGAAAGTATGTAAATGATCAAGAGGCCTGACATTTACAAACAGTTACCATCTAGTTGTTGAAAAAAACATCAGAACAAATCTGCAACATTATGCAACATACTGTATGCAGCTTAATATTACAAGCATTAAAGGCTATTGCATGGAAATAACACAGGAAATATACAGTACTTTGCGAAAGTCTTGACGCCCCAATCCATTTCTTCATATGTTCTTCCAAGCAGCCAGATTTTCTCATATTTTCTATGCAGACCAGATGACTGTTTTGTTTGTTAAGCCACAAAATGACCTACAGTATGAATTATTCAAGCATTAAAAAAAAAAAACTCTCTATTTTAAGTCATGAACCAGTGAGAAACAGTTGCAGATGGTGACAGATGATCAGGCCAGTGATTAGTATACTGGTGTCTAAATGTGATTTTTTTTTTTTTTTTTGGCAATATGAGATAAATGCACGTTTTGATCATTTTTCCAGCATGCAACATGGTGCAAATATGGTTGTTGTTGTTGTTGTTGTTGTTGTTGTTGTTGCACTACAGCTTTGAACTAGGACTACCACTAAATTTGCTACACTTGAGATTTTCTGAGCCATGATGAATTTCATGGTAATATTTACAAAAGTTAATTTAATCAGAGTGTGTTCACTAGGTCAAGTTCTCCAATCAGGATTTCGTAAAGCTCTTTTATAACCTTAAAGTATATATTTATTATGTATGCCTTCGGTTGATGCTTGGATGGTGATTATATGGCGCATCCCTGGCGCAACTATCTGTTGTAAGACACTGCGGTCAACTATCAAAGTGAAGTGGAAATTCTTAGTAGAAAAGGCCGATGATGCATTATAAACAGTTTTTATTTATATTGTGTTTGATCTTTGTTTTTAAAAATATTTTTGTGTGCTATAAAACCCAACACACTGCTTGGTGTTTCACTCAAGAGTTTGCTAAATTTTGTATTAAAACTCAACTGACATATTACTGATACTAAACTACATAACCACAAACACAACTGCAGGCAGATTTATCCTTTGTGCGAGATGGATTTATAGCATTTTGCAAAATTATACACAATTTGCACTAATATAACCCAAACAATTTTGACAAAATATTTTGAAATTTGTGCTTTCTATCATTCTTGTGACAAAAAGAAAGCATGCACTCAATACCACCAGTTTGCAATACTTCTTACTTCATTTAAAAACTAAAAACTTTTTTCAATACTGCCAAAAGGGAGATATCTCATTTTGCCATCAAACTCTTCACGTAAGACCAATTCCCATCATGCATCTGCCTCAAACTTCCTTTATTGCTAGTAAATGTGTTCCTTGGGTAAGGAAGAGTTTCACTTTAATGAAATCCCAAGATCTAAAAGGTTGCACTAATTTATTATTAGCAATACTTACAATAGGGGCTTTGGTTGCTAAGCAACAAAACCGTCGAAGATCAGGACATTCCCTGAACAACAGAAGTGTAATTGTGACAAGGTTTATTGCTTTAAAATGTGGTACATTAACACATAACCTTACATTATTGTGCTGTGCTTGTACTGTAGATGTGCATATATTTTAATTATTATTATTTTTAAATAACACCAGCTCGTAATTGTAGAAGGTGCGTGTTAGCTAGCTACGTAAGAGCGGGTTTTGCTCTGGTTGTTCTAAAAGTAAGTTTTTGTTGATAGAATTTAAATTTTTGTTCCATTATAGATCGATTGCCATGCTGTTATTTATACACCTGGCATTAGGCGTTGGATTTTATTATAGGATTGACCAAGTGCTAATTAAATAAAATATATATTTATTGTATTATTGATGATGTTGACGATGAAGTCCATTTTCTGCATATTTCCTCACAGTTGCTTTGTTTTGTTTGCCAATATTAATCATGAAATCAGTCCAGATCGCTGTAATTTCATTCCATCTGTTCATTACCACACCAACATATGCTAGGTCTATGTCATTTAATGTCACCTGCTATTGGAATCTTTTATTTGAGTTTTTTTCTTTTCAATGATTATGAGTAAATAAGTAAAATATCGGTATCAACGTATCCCTAGTCTGGCATGCTAGCCCCTGTGGATATATCTCATTTCTCCTGGATCCCTCCTGCTAACCTGATAAAAAGTGCTGTTTCGCTGTTCCAGCCCTCCCGTGTTGAGAGACTGGAAGAAGTCCTACTCGCTTACTGGAAGAAAAGCAGCCTATATTACCAAAAATAGACCTCGTGCACACATTGTGTCAAACTACGCCGCAGCACAACTCTATCCCCTGCCTGAAATCCCCCGGAGGAAATGCTGCGCTAAACGCTTTCTCCTTTCGCATGTCGTCATGTCAGCCGCATGGGTTTTTCTTTTAGCGCTTACTTGCTGGTCTTCGGTACAATCCCGACGTTCCTCTGTGTGTCTATTTTGTTCCTTCTGACCTCGGCTAAATTTAGCTCCCGTCGCACTTTAGTTCTGTGCAAACATTGCTTTCTTGAGACAAAGCATCCAGATGAACGTCCTCTCTGATGTACAGTATAATTTATAGCACGAGCATCAGTTGCTGGAAATACGGAGACATTTTTAAAACATGGTTTGGTAAGATGGCGGAATGCTAGCTTTAGCCTTACTTCCCTATATAATATTAATACTAAATTTATTGCTATACGTTATACAGTATATATATATGACTAATATTATGTTAATATAATATACATCATACTACATTTTTCTTTACCTGAAGAGTGTATAATTTTTTTGGCTGACTTCTGTGTTAAAATTTTTAATTAGATAAAGTACATATAGGTATTTAAAAATGAATAGATCACAATCACTACGCTAGACTGCATGTGTTCACTACATAGGGAATAATACAGAAGGACATTATGGACACTATATAGTGAACTAGATTACAAAAATAAAATAGAGAGAGAGAGATAATATTTGCTTTACAGGTATATTTTTTTACTTTTAAAAATATGTGAAAAAACAAAATAATAGTGATCCTTAATTAATTGTAAAAAGTATTTAAAGAAGGATATTAATTATCACACTGTTTAGAGCCCTTTGTCTGTTTTGTTTTTGTTTTTAAACAAATAATAAATAAATAAGTTTTGCTTCACAGATAAAAAGAAAGAAAGAAAATTTAAATATGAATATAAATATAAATGTTATCTATAATAATATTTGTGACAGAAAATAAAGATTTGTATCATTATCACACTAACAAAATAATAATAATAACTAACTTTTTTTCTTTACTTTACTTTTTTATGGCAAGTGAATTATATTACATTTATTTATGTATTATTGTTTTATTTGTTTGTTTTTAAAGACCAAAAATAAAATAAAATTTGTTGTAGTATACCATTCCTGTTTGTTGAAGCAACAATGGAACGGACTGGTAAAATAAGTTTAAAAAATATATAATAATAATAATAATAATAATAATAATAATAATAATATTTGAGGCTGATGACTTAGACATTCATACACGCAGAACTTTGTTGCATAAAAACAAAAAATACCTCACTAGCTTTAATTAAAATGTTTCTTTGGGAAACCGATTATTCTAATAATTAGTTAACTGCTGCGTATACGTAACTGGTAACGTATCCTCCTGCATTCGTTAACTTTTTCTACAGATAAGTTTTTATCCTCAGATACTGTAGTGAACCTAAAGAGAGAGACCAAATTCCTACGCTTTGTCTTGGCTCGTGCTCTCTGACAGGAGCGTGTCTTCAGGCTGTTTGTTTGAATCAAGGTCTACATCTCCTCTGGAGTGTTTATCTAGGGCAGAGCTTCTCTCTGGACCCGAGACGGAGTGTTATATCTCCCACTCTCTCTCTCTGGATACCGGATAAAGACTTACGCACAAAGAGCGCTATCTAGCAGTTCAGCTAACAACCTCTGAACACAGCGGGACTCCTGACGCTGTTAATGTGTGTATTCACACACAGGGGGGTGGGGAGGGGGCGTGCAAGGTTCTGCCTGCTAAGTATTTATATATCTGTGAAGAACACACACCTGCACACACACACACAAATACACACTGATGTGAGCTCACAAAGATACATATTTATTATTTCATATATTTATATTTATATATTTTTATAGAACAGTTTTCTCCGACAGTAGTGCAGATCCAAATGACAGGTTGATGTATTATGTGCTCGGTTTAATAAGGTCCAGAATTCTTTACACCCTTTGAGTAAATTGGCAATCAATAAATCAATCGCAAAAATTGTTCGGTCAAGCAATCAACAATGAAAAATACAAAGAGAATGAATCCAGGGTTATTTATTTATTCATTCAGTCAGACTCATTTTATTATTGATTTATATTAGCGCAGTTCCATGCACAGGTCAAACAAGTCGGCACGATTCATAGGCTTTCTATTGAACCATACTGATACACGACATATATACTATATACTATACTGTATAAACATCTGGTTATAATGACTAAACTTTTACTTGTAAATTAAACAGTAAAGTCGAATGCTGAGCACAAAAAATATGAAAACTACAAAGAAATATCAGCAATAATCACTGATTTAATAATTTCATAGTTCATTATTTCATTCTTTAATTTTCTATAGCGCCTATCTTGTACAGGGTCGCAGAGGGCCTGGAGCCCATACAAGGAGACTTACGAGGGTACGAGGCAGGGTACAGATGGACAGTGTGCCAATCCATCAAACACAAACTCACTCACAAACTCACTCACACATTACGGGCAATTTGGGAACGGCAATTAGCCTAATCTGAATGTCTTTGGGCTGTGGGAGGAAACCAGAGAACCTGAATTCAAATTCAAATTTTATTCGTCACGTACACAGTCATACACAGTACGATATGCAGTGAAATGCTTATACGACCGCCAGTGACCTTAAAAAAAATAAAAAATAAAAACTTATACGTAAGGAATAAATATGAATAAAAAGAAATATTGAAGAAAAATAAATTTAACTTGTAAAATAAATTGTACAAATAAGGGCATAATAAAAATATCACAAAATATAGAAATATAGAAGAAAAAAAAAAGTATATATGTAAAATTTAAAATTTGAAGGGAAATCCACCAAGCACAGTGAGAACATGCAATCTCCACACACACAGACACCAAGGCGGGAATCGAACCCAGACCCAGGGGCTGCGAAGCTAACAACTACCCCACCATGCCACCAATTTCATAGTTTTTTTTTCTATTCACGCATGTTCTTTATAGAGTTAGTAAAGGACTGATTCAGACATGTCAAATCTATAACATCAGTTTATCCTACTGTAAATCATTTATTCAAAATTTTTTTTTAATCTAAACTTTTATTTTTATTTGCATTTATCTTGCTACATGTTTTTTTTTTCTTTTCTCTTTCCATGAAAAATTAATAGATCACAATCACTACGCTAGACTGCATGTGTTCACTACATAAGGAATAATACAGAAGGACATTATGGACACTATATAGTGAACTAGATTAGAAAAATAAAAGAGAGAGAGAGAGAGAGAGATAACATTTGCTTTACAGGTATATTTTTTACTTTTAAAAATATGTAAAAAAAAAAAAAATAATAATAATAGTGATCCTTAATTATTTGTAATTGTAAAAGGTATGTAAAGAAGGATATTAATTATCACACTATTTAGAGTTTTTGTTTTTAAACAAATAATAAATAAATAAGTTTTGCTTCACAGATAAAAAGAAAGAAAGAAAGAAAGAAAGAAAGAAAGAAAATTTCAATATGAATATAAATGTTATCTATAAAAATATTTATGACAGAAAATAAAGATTTGTATCATTATCATACTAACAAAATAATAATAATAACTAACATTTTTTCTTTTCTTTACTTTTTTATGGCAAGTGAATTATATTACATTTATTTATGTATTATTGTTTTATTTGTTTCTTTTTAAAGTCCAAAAATAAAATAAAATTTGTTGTAGTATACCATTCCTGTTTGTTGAAGCAACAATGGAACGGACTGGTAAAATAAGCTTAAAAAATATATAATAATAATAATAATAATAATAATAATAATAAATTATTTTGATTGCTGACGTTGACACAGAAACAGATGAATAACAGTTCTTCTTGTCATATTCTCCATGTGTGCCATTGACTTTTCCTAGTTTTCTAGCGTCAGAGCTTCTTTGGTTTAAGTTCTAGCTTGATTAATTTAATTTTCCCAGAAAAACATTCATCAGTTGTTAAATTAAACCATTCTAGTGTGGAATGTTGTAATCACTTCACAGCATCCCAGCATTCATAACCTAGTTTGGCATAAAGTTTGTATTCAGTTTCGATACGCTTAGTAGTCATTTTCTTTCAACAAGTCTTCAGTTGATCATCACTGTAATTCCTAAAATGTTCAGCCAATTTGAATGTAAATAGCCTCAAATTTAAGTTCAAAATCGGCACTTTATTCACGTCCAATCTACAGTCATGAGCAGATTAAACAGCCATAACTTGGGCGACG
Organism: Clarias laeviceps; assembly: GCA_030014305.1. Classification (NCBI taxonomy): domain Eukaryota; kingdom Metazoa; phylum Chordata; class Actinopteri; order Siluriformes; family Clariidae; genus Clarias; species Clarias laeviceps. The sequence goes on along the minus strand of JAQMYJ010000013.1, from coordinate 17,497,921 downwards.
TATAACGTGTTTAAACTGAAAGTCCTTTATCCATAGTGCTTGATCGGTCACTTCTCATTGGCTGAATTGCTCCTTGAGAAGTCTATCATTTACAACTTCGCCCACTTGGATACCTACAATTGGTCTCCTCCTCTGAAGAGCTCTCGTCTCCTGAAAGAGAAAAAGATAGAGAGGAAAAGATACAGAGAATCATGGAAGCTCAAACCCATGTGCTGGTCATGCATATTTCAATAACATCTTCTTAATGTGCTATTTAATTATGCTAATTATTCGAGGCCGTGGCCTTTCATTCCACCGAGGTATGAGAATGTAAGTGCGATTAGAAAGTGCGAGCACTGGGTTGAATTTGGACAAACTGCGAGCTATCAGACTTGCATAATTCACGCTACATTAAATAATTAGTACTAAATTATAATATTGTGAGTTTTTAACGAGTCACACCTCATCGCATGTGTTTGGGGGGGTTTATCAATGTGGTGACGAGGAAATCAAACACAGTCGTGGATTTCAAGAAGCTGACTTGGTAAAACATAAACCTTCCAACAGAACACTTCATGACAGTACCATATTTTATAGTCTGTGTTTATTTGCAAACTCCCACCAAAACACTGTGAAATGTACCTTATGTTTACAACAAATAATAACAAGGCTATGAACTAACACACAACGTGATAAATGATAAACTAGCTGCTTGATCTGAAGGGGAAACGGGTGAAGTGAATTCTCTGTAACACCGATGCAGTGACATGTTCGACCCTGGTCCAGTCAGATGACAAACACTTGCTCTGCAGCCAATGAGCACCAAGCCCCGCCCACAACAGGTTCAGCTTTGCAAAGGCAAAACAAGAATTGCAAACAAAGACTGAAAGCAGTTTTGCGCTTGTGATTATTGATTTGTGTTTGTGATTCTTGTTTTTCTTTTACTTTGCGATTCTTGCGATATTTATTTTGCCATCACAGTTCAGGTTTCGCCTTTGCGATTCTTATTTTTACGTTTGCGATTCTTATTTTGCATTTGCAATATTTGTTTCGTATTTTCTTGTTTTGTATTTGAGATTCGTCTGTTGCCTTTGTTCTTCTTGTTTTGTGTTTGCGATACTTCTTTCACATTTGCAGTTCTTGTTTCATGTTTGCAGGTTTTGTTTGGCGTTTGCAGGTTTGGTTTCGAATTTGCTATTCTTATTTCGCATTTGCGATTCTTGTTCCGTCCTTGTTTCGTGTTTGTGCGAAAATACTGACTAGTAGTGCAAGTTAGAATATTTGTGATAATAATATACACTACCGTTCAAAAGTTTGGGGTCACTTGCAAATTTCTTTGTTTTTGTTTAGTGATTTATTTTCTACA
>JAQMYJ010000013.1:17459219-17479871 GCA_030014305.1 Clarias laeviceps | reverse complement strand
CATAAAATACTCTGATTACAAACAACAACACAGCACAATGCATGTCTGTGAATGGCTGAAATGTGGTTGTGAATAAGTCTTTTAGTGAAGGTAAAATATTCGAGTGAACTCTTTCACTTTGTGGAGTATTGATCAAAAGGCAGATGAACGCGCCATTCATCCCCAGAAATACAACAAACACAAATCAAATTTATACTCGCTAAATAAGCGCTGTGCGAAACGCACGCCGATGTGAGCTCCTTTATTTCAGTCATAATATACTAACATATTTTTGCTGTGTAGTGGACATTAATTGTACGGGCATGTTATTCCACAAGTTTTGACGCGTATCTTTCTTATTGAACTGGTTTATTCACGACTCGGAAGTCCATAAGTTCTTTGTCTAAATGCTTAACTAATAAATGAATGCTTAACTAATAAAACACAACAGAATTCTAAAAATGAAATATGGCTCTTACATTAATATTATATACATAATTTTTTTAAAATAATGTTTAAAAAAAAATATATATATTTATATAAAAGATTTATTTAACTTTTTTAAATAAAAAAAAACATTTGTTTTAGTTTTACATTGTCATTTAAAAATTAATCATTAAAACCATGAAAAAAGTAGTTTTGAAGGCATATTACTTGATAAGTCATCGTTTATCAATATAAAAACTTTTAAAAACTAGAAAGAGTCCTTGTATTTAAAAAATGGCTCACTTCCAAAAAGGTTTAAAAATTTGGATAGTTTGACAGCAAAATTAAATTTTGGCAGTTTTTTGAAGAAAAACAAACAAACAAAAAAGTAATTTGCACATGTTTTCTTTGAGTCACAAAACTCAGAAGCACAAATAGCAAAATATTCAAAAAGGTATAAATCCACCTCCCACAGTATTGGCACAATGGATAAATCAGTCTGCAGTTGTGTTTGTAATTATTTAAATGCAGTAGTATCAATAATATTTTCTTTGAGTTTTAATTTTTAAAAATATGTAGCAAACTGCTTATGATTTGTTTTGAGAGTCAAACAGAAAGTATTGGCATTAAATTAGAGTAAAGAAAAAAGTGTTGCCCATAAAGCCTTCTTACTCAGAAACTCCTGACATCAGGAACACTGTGCTACTGTACATTTGTTTCTCCATCGTTCGATCTGGATGCGCTGTTTAACCAACAGCTTCCCACAAACAGCACATACATGTTCTATCTCTTGTATACAATTCAGTTTTGTTTATTTTATGTTTTGTAATGTTACAGTATTTCTCTGCTTCTTTAAAGCACTTACACTGCAGTATCCCACAAAATGTTGTTAACTATACAACATGGTATAAAATATCCAAATTGAATAATGTCACCTTTCACAGAATATATTGCAGATGTTAAGCGATATATACCTGTAGTCCATTAATTTTAGGGTAACTGCAATGACAGTAACAGAATGTAACACCATTTTCATAACACACATTTTAACTTTAAAACTCTTAACACATTTAACCTACTTGTGGCAGCCGCTGTGTTCCACAGAAAGTATCTTCATTTCAGTGGTCAGTCATCACAAAAAGAAGCGATGAAATCGGCACTTTCTTTTGTTTAAAAATTAGGCAGCTCTCTCTCTCATGTGTGTATCAAATTGTGCATGTTTAAAACTTCTAAAATAAGGTTATACAGCGATTTTTAAATTAGATGTTTAGTTGTGGATGACCTTGTGTGTCATGGAATAATAATTTGCCAAAATGAATAAAAGTCTTTAAATGGTACTCAAGTTTTGCTTTAAAACTGTTAATTTGTAATTATATTGTAATTATATATGAAAAAAAAACCCAAACTAAATACAGTTTCCTAAAAACACACAAAGAGAGAAAATAATATTAAATAATGTTATAAACTATGCCATTTTAAAAAGTAATAAGTAGTACGGAAAAAAAAAAACTATTACAGAATATACTATTATAATAATAATAATAATAATAATAATAATAATAATAATAATAATAATTTAAGGATAAACTGACATAAACTGATTGCTTATAAGTAATAAATAAATAAATAAATAAATAAACAACCCCCCCCCCCCCACCCAACCAGTCTTGATGTGAGATTGATGGGAGTCTGGGTGTATGTGACAGCGTTCCTCTGTAATCAGGGCTCGGGGGGATGACGGACCAACTCCACGTAGTTTGATCAGTTCCTTGTGTGCCTCCGATCCCCCGCTGCACGACTTCCAGATTAAGACCCGTATGACCTAATCATCCTGCCCCATGCCATCCCGGCACTGTGATTGCTACACGCCTGAACTTCATCTTTCATTGCCTTTGGCTCCCGGTGGATCTCGGCTGTCGGTACTCAGCCTCGCCTCTGACGCTATTACGGCCATTTTCACGTCTTCCTTCTGCTCGGCTGTCAGAGCGCGACGCTGAGAAGTGGCCGTAGGTGCAACGTTGCCGTAATGACTTTTCCCATTAAGAATACACCAATATTTGCAGCTGTCTGACTCAATTATCTGCACTGAAAGGAATTATTCCATGGCTCTTTAGCACCTGGTTTTCATACTTCGCCCAGTGGCGATGAGCGGAAGCGTGACAGGAGATGAAGAAACAGCTCGAACGCTGGAGGAACAGAGCCGAGAAATGTAGCACAGTATGCCTGATGTTAGGGGTTTCTAAGTAATCTACTGTATATTACATAAATTAAAGGCGTTCACACCACAGCACTGATGAATTCCCCATTCTCATTGTTCAGAAGATGAAGCTCATTTCCTTTCACAGCATCGTTTCTATAGTAACCGCTTACTCATGGGATGCATGATGAACTTTTCATGTAAACAGATTAAAAAATGTTTGTAAACATTGATGGTTATGTAAATAAGAAGAGGTTTATTTAACACTGATGGAAAGAGTCGCCAATCTGCAGAGTTTCAACCACTTTGTACAGCAAGACTGAAGATCTTGGAGCATAGGAACCCAGGGTTTAGGAGCTCCTGCAGCAAACCACTGATGATGGACAAAAAACAGAAAGAAAGCAAGAAAGAAAGAAAGAAAGAGTCACCTCCACCTATTCATATCTGTGTCTTCATTGTCATTTTAAAGAAGTGTAAAAATTATTCCTCAATGTTACCATTTCAAATATGAAACAAAAAATGTTACAATTACATAAAATAATGTAATGAAATTTGAAAAAAAAAAATGGAAGAGTAAAAAAGAAAAGATGATAAAGATAAAAGAAAAGGTGAAAGATGAAAGGAATCGTGAAGCACAGCGTGACTCGCTGATGTATGATGGTACGATTCAACACGGCTGAAACGATCCATAATGGCACTTTAGAAAAAGGGAGAAGACATCGCCCAGATCTCAGACCAGAGCCGGAGAGAGGAACCCAGTGAGGAATAGAGGAGGGGACGTGACGAGACGAGACGAGACGAGAACGAGGCAGTGTGCAAGATGATCATCAGACCTCCGAGCAGGAATGACGTACCGGGACGGGAATATCGACCAACATGATGGGAAGCTCCGGACTTCTTCTTCTGCCAGAACATCCGTCTGTTTCAGTGTCTGTGGTCCATCCTGTACTCGATCATAGACACACACACACACACACACACACACACACACACACACACACACACACACACACACACAGACAGACAGTGAAACTGAATACACAGAGAAAGAAGAAAATAAGTCAAAAGGAAAATCGACAAAAGAATATGATTTTTTTTAAAAAGGAGATCAAAACGATCAAAACAGGTGTGTGTCTGTCTGTGTGTGTGTGTGTGTGTGTGTGTGTGTGTGTGTAATACAGGGAGAGAGATGATGATGACCAATGCTGATGGTCATAATGAGGAGAGAGACAGTGCGAGAGAGAGAGAGAGAGACTTTGGCAGGAATCTTCTCCATATGGCTCAGACAGTTGTGATTTACACGGCAGGTGGCTCGAAGCCTCAGGTACACATAAGGCTGTGACTTTCCGAGCCTGGAGTGTGGAAAGTGCTGGGAAGGGAGTTTTCCGAAATGAAGTGTTTGACACTGGCATGTGTACTTCCTGTCAAACTGTCAGTGTGCATGAACTTCTCCGTACTTCCTCTTTTACCCTGTTCTCTCTCTCTCTCTCCCTCTCGGGTGTGTTTTGAGCTTTACTCACAGCTTGCTTACGATTTTACTCAAAAACAAATCACAGTTAGCATTTTTAAAGCTTTGCTGTTTTTTTTTTTTTTTTGCGCACTGCTGCCATGCTGCACTCATACTGTAGCTAACCTTCATTTTATAGGAAGAGAATACAGTGGAATTTTTTATAAAAAAAAAAAAAAAATGAAAGTAAATTGTGAGAACAGACATGATATGATATTCCCTGCAAAAGAAAGGAATAGACATATAACATGCCAAAATGTTCAAATAATATAGAAAAGAAGAAAAAAAAAGGAAAAAGGAAAGAACTAAAGAAAGACATAATAAAATGAAGTTAATAAAAGTGAAAAAGTAAAAAGAGGGGTGAAAGTGAAGAAGGATAAGAGAAAAGAAAAAGGGAAGAGTGACTAATTAAAAGAAACTGCAAAAATATTGAAACGTACATTTTTAAGAGAAATAAATGATAAAAAGAAAAAAGTGAGTCGATCAGTGGGGTCTAAGCACCGATCCAAAGACATCCCTGTAAGACTGTCGTCACTTCACCTCCACTGGACAAAACTGTTTTCTGAACTCAACTCTAGGAAAAGGAGTCCCACATTTTTGTACAAATAACTAACACAAGTAGGTCTTACACATTACACAAATGGGCTGAAATGTTGGGTAAGTGGAGCTAAAAAACTCCAAGCGTGTAGCAATTAATGGTAGAAAAAAAAAAATCGAAGAAAGAACCCACGTTGTTTATTCTTAGATTAACAATCACTTAAACCAAATTCCTGAGTTCCTCAGTCACATCTGGATCCAGCTGCAGGATCCAGCGGAGTTTAAAGGAAGAAAGCTGGCTCTAGTACATTGCCAAGATTTCCCAGAATGCATCAGGAGACAATGACTGACTTGGATTTGAGGCATGCAGATCAGTGCCCTGTGAAGCAATCTATCCAGGCATCTGGGAAAGAAAGAGCGATTCTCTCTAATCAGATTTATGGAGAGAGTCGTAAAGCTGTTCTGTTTCCAGCAGCATTAAAAAAAAAAAAACGTCCACCGCAATTCTTCAGTCTCACACTATGCTGTTTCTATAGTAACAGCTCCTAGGACAGGACGTACAGAGAAATAATAGCGCAAAGGAGATAAAAGAATTTTACATGGGGATTTACAATAAATAAATAAATAAATAAATAAATGAGGGGGGAAAAATTATGTTTTTTTTTTTTTTTTTTTAAGAGGAGAAAATAAATACAAATGAAGGAGTAGAGAAAACAGGTGGGAAAAGAAAGAATAACTAAAAAGTGAGGAAGACAAAGTGTCAATGTTAAAAAATAAGAATAATAAAAAAAACTGAAAAAGTAAGGAAAGGAAAAGGGTAATTAATAAATCAATAAAAAAATCAATGAAAAATTTATAAAATGTGAAAGAAAAATAAAGAAATGAATGAATCTAACGAGAAAATAAGTGACAAGAAAAAAACAAAGAACAGGATATAAAAAACAAAAAGGACAACGAAAGATATAGAAGGATGGATAAAAATAAATAAAGCAGCAAACAAGCAAAAAGTAGGAAAGAAAAAAAACAAGAATGAACAATTAATAAAGAAAAGTAAAGATAAAAGAATCAAAAAGGTTTAAAAGGGAAGAAAGAAAGAAAGAAAGAAAGAGAACTGCCTAAGACAAATGAAAACAATTAAGAAAAAAAAAAAAGAAGTAGAAGTAAACAAAAGCAACAATGGGGAAAATTGTGTAAATAAAAGCAAAAGAAAAATAAGAATCAATAAGGGAAAGAAAGAAAGAATAAATGCATGTTTAAAAAGAAAACAAAGAAAATTAAATAAAATTTTAACGAAAATTAAGAGAATAAGTAAAAAAGGAAAAAGAAAGTATAAATGAAAAGAAAAAAACAAAAGAAAAAAAATGAAAAAGGAAAAAGTTGATTTATTTAAAAGATATTTAAAAGAGTAAAGGAATGAATAAAGATGCCAGAGCCAGTGATGTGTACTAGCGAGGAATGTGTCAGACTCTTCATCTCTTTACAGTTACACTGAATGTTGTGGAACAATCGAGTTCGTGTTGTCAGATAAATTCTCACAGCTGTACACGTGTGGGTTTTTTTTTTGGTTTTTTTGGGGGGTCACAGAATGAATCTTGGTTAATGAAGGATAAAGCAAATTTTTTCACTTTGCCGTTATGTAAGCTGAAATCGCTCCCATGTCCCGCTCCATCGCTCGCCTCTTTATAGCCAGCTTTTGTTCCAAGTCCATAAAGCATCTGTACTGCTCTCAAGCTCAGAAAGTAATTAGTGCACGTCCATAATTGCCAACAGGGTCAGCGGCGGGTTCACGCTGAGACCGGTGCGTGTCAGACACTCTCTCCGAAACCTTGCGCTGAGAGCTTTGCTGCATTTGATTGGAGTTTGACAGCGACTCGAGGACGAGAAGCACTTCTCTTCAAGCAGACTTAATGAGCGTTCCCACGTCGAGCTTCTCCTTCAGTCTCTCGCCGCGCTGGGCTTTGAGTAATGCGTGGAGGTAGCGGCGTGTATGCACTAGCGACAAAACGGCTCAATTTATCACAGATTCAGGAGCGGTGAGGATGAAGTGCGCGCGCATCTCTTTTCACTAGCCTTCTTTCTTTCCTCTCTCAGCCTCAAAATAGGGGATGTTAACAGCAGTCTGGCCTTGATTCTTCTATTTCAGCCCTGACCCCATGTCCACATACACACACATACTGTACACAGACACACACACACACACACACACACACACACACACACCATCACTCAGAATGATCTGACTGTACACATGGTTTTAGACCTTGAGCTCTGAAATGGCGCCCACATAACACCACTGAAGCGGTGTGTGACAAAGTGTGTGATTTTCTTTTTATAAGGTCAGCATCTGCTAAAATTGATTCTACTTGAAAAATGAAAGAAAATGACTGACGAGAAAGGGAAATTTGTGAATATTAAAAAAAAAAAGAAAGAAAGAAATATAATGAGTGACAAGAAAGAGACAAGAAAAAAAAAAAAAAAAAGGAAAAATAAAGATGCGGTTCCGTGAAAAAGTATTTGGCCATTTCTGAATTGTTATTATTATTTATTTTTTGCATATTTCTCATGTTTAAATGATTGCAAACATCAAACTAATTTTTATATTACACAAAGATAACCAGAATAAATACAAAATGCAGTTTTTTAAATTATGATTTTATTTATTAACGGAAAAAAATCTGTCCAAACCTACCTGCCCCTGTGTGAAAAAGTAATTGCCCCCTTTCTAAATCATGAATGAACTGTGATTTTTGGAAAGCCAAGATAAATTTCACTTGCCACACCCAGGATTGAGTATTGCCAGACCTGTCGAATCAAGAAATCACTTAATTAGGGTTATCTTTGTATAATATTAAAATTTGTTTGATGAGCTGAATCATTTAAGTGTGACAAATATGCAAAACGTTAAAAAAAAAAAAATTCACAGCATTGTACGATAATCATAGAATGACAAGAAAACAAGAACTAAATAAAGAAATACATGAAGTAATACAAATAAAAATAAAAAAGAACAAAAAAAACAATCAAAGAGAGTAATTTTCTCAAACTAATCAAGTCAACTCAAAGCAGATCAATGCTGGGACCCCCACCAGTTTATCTACCACCCAAACAGGTTAACAGAGGATGGTGTTCCTACTGCACTTGATTCAGCCTTCTCCTATCTGGACAATAACACCTATGTTTGTTGATTTGAGATCTGCTTTTAAAGGCCTGAGCATCAGCCTTTCCATTTGCAGTTGGATCCTGGACTTATAACTGACAGGCCTCAGTCTGTCAGGTTTGGCAATAACACATACTACCCTAAACACTGGTGTTCCACAGGGTTGTGTACTAAATCCATTACTCTACTCTGTGTTCCTTCATGAGTGTGTGCCTGTGCATAACTCTGAACTGGTCATCAAATATGCAGATGATACCATGATCAGTCATCCTACCTTACCCTTAATGCCAAGAAAACCAAATAACTCATTGCGGATTTCCGGAAATAAAAAAATCAGCAGACACTCTCCTATCTACATCAATTAGACCTAAAATGAAGTGTGTCCTTGGCTTCAAGTTCCTGGGAGTGTTCACATCTCAGAGGATCTCTCCTGCCGCCATAACGCCTCACTTCAAGTTATAAAAATGCAACAGCATCTTTACTTCTTGAGGAGACTGAAGAAAGTTCATTTGTTTCCCCAGACAGTAGAAAGCTTTTATCGTTGCACTACTGAGAGCATATTGACCCACTCTTTCACCGTCTGGTGTTGCAGAAAAGATGGAATATGAAAGGGAAAGTGAATAAATATAGCAAATGACAAGAAAGACATAATATTAAAAATAATACTAAAATAAATGCAGTTATAGACATATTATCTCCCGATAAGGAATTTAATAGAAACGAAGAAACAAACAAATAATAACAAGACAGAAAAGGAATAAAAGAACAATAAATAAAAGAAAAAAAAAAGAAAGAAAGCAGGAAATAATAAAAACAAAGATGCTGACTGTAGATGGGACCCTGAGCACATAACATTGCTGAAGCAGGAAAGTGACAAAGTGAGTGATTTCCTTTTATAAGGTCAGCATTTTTTGGATTGATTTGACTTCATTCTTTTGTCAGAGAAAGATACACCATCTCCTGAACCTATAGCTTGAAAATAATGTTTGTGTATTCCTATAGAAAGTATCAGCTTCAGGAGTGGAGGAAAAAAAAAAAGATCAGCTGTGATGGAGATCACCTAAAGGTTGGGGTGATATTGAGGAAGGGTGAGATGTAGATCAGCTGAGGGTTTGGTTGAGATGAAGAAGGGGTGAGATCTATAAATCAGTTCAGGGTTGGGGTTAGATGAAGAAGTGGAGTGATTAGGTCAGCTCGGGTTGGGGCAAGGTGAAGGAAGGCTTAGATGTAGATCAGCTCAGGGTTGGGGTGAGATGGAGGAGAGTGTGGTTAGATCAGCTCAGGCTTGGAGGAGGGGCAAAATGTAGATCAGCTCAGGGTTGGGATGAGATAAAAGAGGGGAGTGAAGATCAGTTAAAGGTTTGGGATGAGATGTTGTAGGGGTGGAATATAGATTTGCAGGGTTGATTCGAGATGAAGGAGTAGTGAGATGGAGGTGAGGTGAGATATAGATTAGCTCAGGGTCAGGGTGATATGAATGAGCGGTATAAAAATAACATACGTTTTGGATGCGATGGGGGGGGGGGCGTGAAATATAGACCAGCACTGGATTGGGGTGAGATGATTGAGGGTGAGATGTAGATCAGCACTGGGTTGGGGTGAGATAAAGGAGGAGTGATATGTAAATGCTCTTCAGGAGATCAGACATGGATTCTCTTCTTTCTCCCTCACAGGCAGCAGGTTCGGCACGTCTTTAGCCTTTTGATGTTCAGATGTTTTCCACTTTGTGTCTCCGGGAGCGTCGACGTGTCTCTGGGAATATTAATCATTCTGTTTTAGTTGAGTTTTGGAATACGGGCGGAAAAAAAAGGGCGCGATCGTGTGATGTCTCCTCTCACTACTCGCTCTCTCAGTCTATCTAACAGGATTGATTTCTACAGAAAGATCCGAGCAGAAACACAAGAGTGTGTGTGTGTGTGTGTGTGTGTTTGTGTGTGAGACTGTTGAGTCAGAGTTACAGTTACCAAACTGAAGTGGACTATTTTCCAATAGCAACACGCTGAAGTGTTTTATTCCTCTTCTCACAGTAATCTGCCAAATATTGCAACATTCCTTTCATTCATGATATGAGAATCACTTTATATTTATATCTGTTCTTTGATACATTTGATTAATGAAACAAAGTGTTTGCTCTTGAATGATGCAGAATGAAACCAGGAAGAATTTCCAGTATGAAAAAGATGGAAGGAATGAAAAATGATAATAAGAATGATAATCATAACATATTAACCAAGAAAGAGTAATTATTAGAAAGAAAGAAGGAAAGAAAGAAAGAACCAGGGAAGGAAAAAAGAAAGACATGAACAATGTATATGTTGTCCTTATAAATATAATAAGAAAAGAAAAAAAGAAAGTCAATGTCTGTGTTTTTAAATTAAAAGGAAGAAGGAGGAATGAAATAGAAGACAGGGAAATTAACAATATCTGTTTTTTTGTTGTTATATATAAAAAGAAATAAAAAAGAAAAGAAAAAGTAAGAAAGAACATGAAAGAAAGAATGAAAAACCTATTTTGAATGATCGAGAATAAAATCAATAATGAAATAAAATAAAGGGCGGAATAAGAAAAAAAAAATACATGTATAAACTGAAAAAGAATAACTAAAGAAAGAGAGAAATATTAAAATATAATTTTAAAAAGGAAGAAATCAAAAAGAAAGAAAGCAAGAAGGGAAAACTGAGAAAGAAAGAACTATGATGTTTTTGTATTGTTATTCATTCATGGCTGTGTTCTGAGAAACGACCCGGCACATGAATGATCTCAGAATGGTTTACTGTTGGTGTGACACTGGACTGATGGTACGGCTCATCTTTTCTTCTCAGCAGAAGCTTTTTTTCTGGATGTCCCAAACAGTCGGAAAGAGGATTCATCAGAGAAAATGACTTTACCCCTTTCTGTCCTCAGCAGTCTAATCCCTGAACCTTCTGCAGAGTATCACTCTGTGCCTGATGTTTCTCCTGCAGAGAAATGGCTTCTTTGCTGTCCTTCTTGAAAGATGAGCGCTACTATCAGTCCCGTGTCAGACCAACACAAGTTACTAAGGTTTACTGAATTATACTTCTTATAAAAAGCAGCAAACTTTGTAAAAATTTGTCATTCTTAAAACTTTTGTTGATGGCTGTATATGGACTTGACACATGGCTCAGGTTCTGTATATTTTAGCCTTGCAGTATTAAAGAGATGATGTGACTGAATTTATTCGAGTAGGTACAACTGAGATTTTAAATATTCAGCCGGGTATAAAAAAAAAAAAAAAACTACATTCCCCACCAACCAAACCACCTACATGCTTTCCAGCAGCTCCATGTAGGGCAGCAGCGGTGTAGCACATAACCCTGGCCTTGTTCATTTTATAGTTCCTCTTGCTTTCTTAATCTATATCTTTCACTTTTCTTACCTGACCTAAAACTGCCCTTTGAGTGTTCTTATTAGAAAGAAAGAAAAAGAAGCTACATTTGAATAAATTGATTTGAAATTAAATAAAATAATCCCAATTTATGTGAATCATGCGAAGAATGTCTATGTACAGTATTTTAGGTGTTCGATCGTTCCTTTGTCACTGTTACTATGGAAACTACAGTATAAAGCATAGAGTGCATTATTATAAACTTTTGATTAGCAGACGCACCACTGTCGGATCTTCTCCTGTAGAAAATGTATCAACACCCTCCAACGAAATTACAACTGAGAATTCACCAACACTGTGATATAAACCTTGATGATCACCTAAGGTCCCGTTCACGCCATCCCATGTTTAAAGATTTGTGACTCACTTTTGTGTCTCGTTCTTTCACGCTCATATCATGCTGCGAGGAAAATGAGCAAGGAGTTTAAAAAGAGGCTGAATGAATGCTAATTCTGTGTTTAATAAGCCCTGGCTCCCTCAGAAGTCGGCAAACTAGATCCCACCTCAGCCAGCCGGGCATTAGCGAGCCAGACGCTGGAGAGATAGATTACAACCTCAGTTCTTTTTTAGCTTTTATTCTCCCATGATATTAAAAATTAAAGTTACACTATTGCACGAGCGCTCAATTTTCATATTAAGGACGGAGATGCATGGGCTGGTAGGCCAGCAAAATTGAGTTTTGAAGAACATTGCAGTGCCAGAAAAAGAACTAATAAACATTACTGGATTACTGTGATGAAGTCGAGTGATTACAAAATTCCTGTGTAGCCTGGAAAACCTGGAAACTTCTGGACTAGTGTTCAGTCAATCAAACAATCAATCAATCAGTCGTTAAAATCTAATAATAAGAGAAATGTGACTGATGTGAATGATAGAAATACAAAAACACTAGCCATAGTGTTAGCCATATGCAGGCATGTTAGCAATAAAAAGGACTATCAGGAGTGTTAGCTGTACAAAGACATAGCTGGAGTATTAGCATTACAATGTTCAAAATAAAAAATAATACTAGCAAGAGTGTTAGTAATACAAAAACCTAGCTGCAATGTTAGCAGCGATGGCAACTTTTCAGGAAATCTTGTACTGAGATTCTGAAAATAAAGACGTTGAGCTACTTAGCTTTTGCCTAACATGATGCTCCATCGATCCATAAGGCAATCACTCTGTCCCTGATATTTTCCCTGCAGAGAAATAGCTTCTTTGCTGCCCTTCTTGAAAGGTATAAAGATGAGAGCTACTATAAGATCAGTATACTTCAGTATACCATAGTAACATTTGACAAAAGCAGCAAATTTTGTGAAAATTTTATATTTGTGTCATTCTTAAAACTTTTGTTGATGGCTGTATATGTACTTGATGTACTTGACGCATGGCTCAGTTTCTGTATATTTTAGCTTTGCAGTATTAAAGTGAAACAACAGATGGATGTGACTGAATTTATTAGAATAGGTACAACTGAGATTTTAAATATTCAGCCCCCCAAAAAATAGGACCTACATTCCCCACCAACCAAACCACCTACATGCCTTCCAGCAGCGGTGTAGCACATAACTTTGCACACAGCCTTGTTCATTTTATAGTGTCCCCTTGCTTTCTTGATCTATATCTTTCATTTTGCTTTCCTGACCTAAAACTGCCCTTTGAGGGTTCTTATGAATACGAGGTATCAAAAAGTTTTTAGGCTAATTTCATAACACACCAACAGATGGCAGCACAAGGCTACACACACGGCCACAGGGAGCACCAGCCATAAGTCAGTGTGCCAAAAGACATCGGCCTGTGTGCTTCAGGAGCTGTGTAACTGGTGGTATTATGACCACATGCTTTACGTCTGCTATTTTATCATGGACAGCAAGTTAGAACAGAGTGAACGTGGAATTCTGCATGAAACTACGCAAGAGATGTTTGACGTGATTCAGCAAGTTTACAGTAATGCTGCAACAAGCCGTTTAGGGTGTTTTGAGTGGTAGACACACGTCAAGTGCAGAAGATCATTACTGAAAGACAACAAGAGATCAGGAAGATCTTCAACAACCTCAACCCCCATACTGTATATGTTAAACGATTGGGCAACTTTTGCAAAATGATCGTTGAATAACAATCCAAAACATTGTCGGTGTGTCATATGGAACAGTCCAGGCAACGTGTCGAGGTCTGTGAAGAACTCCGTCAGTGTGCCGTGGATGACCCGTCCTTCATGTTGAGGATCTGTTATGAAACTTGTACGGTGTACGGGTATGACCCTGAGACGAAGCAACAGTCTTCAGTGGAAGAACCCGTCATCTCCATGACCAAAAATGGACTGCAGGTCCACAGCTTGAGCAAGTGCATGCTTATCATCTTTATCGACATTCGCAGCATTGTGCATGGATAATTTATCCTCAGGGGCCAGACCGTCAAAAGCATGCTTGATTTTAAGGCTTGTGAGGGATGGCGTACGGTGAGCCGACAAGATCTGTGCTGCGTAAATCTTGAAACTTTTTGATACCCCCTCATATAAAAAGTGCTACATGATTAAACTCAATGCAAATATTTTAATGCCACTGTAAAAACTGACATACATTTCCCTCTTTGGATAATACTCTGTCACTCCCCTCACTCACTCACTGTTTTATTGCCCCAGCTGGTGTGTAACTTTGCTGCAGTCTGTAAATTCATATGAACGTCGATTTATTTTATTAGATTGTTGATCTGTTCAGCACTATTATGACTGCTCCAATTATTATCCCATCTTTTTGCGTTTGATTGATGCCTCACGCAGCTGTATATGTGTGTTACTTTCGATTGGATTATGTGCGTATCATTTCTCTTCACTTGGAGAGAAGAAAGCAGCGGAGCCTCGTTCCAGTGCACTCCGGCCGTAATACACCTGTGTACTGAGGGGACAATGTAGCGATTTGACTTCAAAATAAAAGACGTTTATAGCTGAGTCGGCAGAAAAAGGCTGGAGCTCAGTGATTTTTGCTTGCGTTTTCTGCAGACAATGGCTTTGAATATGAAAGCGTGAGAAAATGGAAGTGGGCCGTGAGAGCGTGTGAAAATGAGTGATTATGTGAGACTCACGCTCAATGCAAGAGAGTTGGCAGATCTGGTGTTAGGAATACAAAGTCATAGCTGGAGTGTTAGCAATACAAAGCAAGTCATGGAACAACGTCTTATAAACGTATTTTCGAATCTAACTGAAAGCATAAAATACTCCAGAGCATCTCTCTCTCTCTCTCTCTATTCCAGGAAATTAATATTCCTAGAAATATCCCTATTTGAGAAGGTTGCTTAGCCTTTAACCTGCAAAACGACAGAGTGCCCTGGTGAAGGGCACTGGGGTTTCGAATGCTGTGCTGTGGTCCAGGATTGGACAAAGGGAACTGGGAACAGTTCCGAAGTGCGGACCTGAATATGAAAACAGATAATTACATGAAGAGATAAGTGTGGTCATGTTAAAGAAAAGCTTCAGAGCCTGGGTGATGAGAATCATCTTCAAATCATTTCCCAATGTTGGAAAGTGTAGAACTATGATCCCTAATCTCACATGAAAAAATCATGCATGCAAACTATTTTCTGAAGAACGGGTTGACATTGCAAGAGTGTTGTTTATACTATCGTTAATAATATCATTTTTCACGATTCCTCTGTTTACTCTGAATATAAAAACGACTCCAGATACGATCTGCTAATTTCTTGATACGGAGCTTGTTTTGTAATCACCATGGAAATGGTGTGCGTATGCGCTCATTGCTTTTTAGAGGTCACACTGATCTGAGGTTATTGGCTCTGATGAGATGTTCTTGGTGGAGTCTTAATCACGTGCAGAGATTGGCCATTACGCCGCAGTGTACAGATGCTCAGGCTGTGTATCAGCATCACTCCTCCATTACTGTGTCGAAATTTCATCCCATCTTCCGCACATTAACCTTGTGTTGGAATAAATGGGAAATACAAGATCAAGACTACGGTGATCGTGCAGGGCTTTTTCTCCCACGCCATGGGCTGCTAGAAGTTCAGTTCAAACTGGAGCAGATGGCAATGAGATCGAACATATTCACATTATACCTAAATGTGACAAATTATTGGTTAATATTGTCTGTTTAAAGCCTCTTGCATATGTGGATGTCTGAATTATTTCTAGATAGAATTGTGAATTAAACAAGACCGAGATGTGAGTGGAGCTCATGAGTGCTCAATCAGCTTATCCTTTAAACCAGAGAATGCATCGAATTAAGGAAAATGTTGCCATGTGTTTATTAATCTGACAAATCCAAATAGTGGATTAAAAGTTTATTAAAATAGCTTTAACCACCAGCACCACATACAACCCCCCCCCCCCCACACACACACACACACAGAGAATGAATTGATGACCTCAATTTAATATCTTGTAGCCTTATTAAGGTTTGCACATAGTCATTTGTTGGAGCATGATACAGCATAGCGTATGAAATGATACTAATAATAATATATTCTGTTGTGCTGGACCAAGTGATATTTTATATTCTCCATCAGTAGATTACCAATGCCGTAGAGCTTTAATTAAATGCTCACCATGTTCTTATCGAAGCTAATCATTTTAGGACAGCTGATGATTTTTGGTCTAGGACATACACACCGTCCAGTTTCATGAAATATTTTTTGAAAGTTTTAGTTGCTTTTTGAAACATTTTTTAGGAACGTTTTGGCTACAATTTTGAGATTGTTTGGGAAAAGTTTTGGATAAAGTTTTGGGAATATTTTGGCTAAGATTTTGGGAATATGTTGGAAATGTTTTGAATAAGGTTTTGGTAATGTTTTGGATAGGATTTTGGAAATGTTTTGGGAATGTTTTAAATAAGGTTTTGGGAATGTTTTGGGAACGTTTTGAATAAGGTTTGGGGAATGTTTTGGGAACGTTTTGAACAAGGTTTGGGGAATGTTTTGGGAATGTTTTGGATAAGGTTTTGGAAATGTTTTGGGAACTTTTGGGATAAGGTTTTGGGAATGTTTTAGGAACACTTGGGATAAGATTTTGGGAATGTTTTGGCTACGATTTTGGGATTGTTTGGGGGAAAGTTTTGGGAATATTTCGGCTAAGGTTTTGGGAATATTTTGAATAAAGTATTGGGAATGTTTCAGATAAGTTTTGGGAATGTGTGGGGAACGTTTCGGATAAGATTTTGAGAATGTTTTTCCAATGTTTTGAATAAGATTTTGGGAATAGTTCTTGGAATGTTTTAACAAGGTTTGTACAATGATTTAAGAGCAAAAATTTGTGGGATCTCAAAAATGTTGTTAGATAACATTCAGTGAATGTTTTAGCAAGGTTCAGCAAACATTTAAAAACATCACTTGTATGTTCTTAGATTGTTACTTTTTTATTTTAGAATTTGTATTTGTACTTGACCTATATTGGTAACTACTTTTAGATTTTGCATCAAGTTCATTATAAGTAGGAACAGCTATTAAGATTCAATTACTTGTCACATGCACTTTACAGCACAGTGAAATAATAATTTTTATATGTATATCCCAGTTACTAAGCTGGGATCAGAGTGCAGGGTCAGCCAGGAGACTAGGTTAAGAGCCTTGCTAGTTTTGTAGTGCTTGGGCTTGAACTCTTAACCGTTTTTATCAGTAACCCAGATCCTCATTTGAGCCACTACTGCCCTTTACTGCTATTTCCTTTTTCAGTCCAAATTTTCTATTTCTAGCCTAATGCAAGCTTTTTTAGGTGTTTTGTTGAAAATGGGTGGCACAATCAGGAAACTGACTTAAGCAGGTGTGTAACTCCTTTATAACTCATTTAGGCTTAAGTCAGCAACTCTGAATATTATATTTTCTGTATGAAAATCATGCTCACACTTTTAAGAGCACTCGTTCAAGATAAAATGTTGATATTAAAATATTGTGATGTTACAGTAGCAGTTTTGATGTTAATGCATTACTAGATTAAAAGTGTTTTCTTTTTGTTTCAAAGTCCTTTGTGCATTTTTTTTTTCTTGAAATATAATTTCTTTTGAACAATGTTCTTTGTTCTTTAACCCCTTTTTTTTTTAGATGCTGCCAAAACCACACGAACGTCTGTCGGTCTTGACGTTTGACATTTACTCACACTGTGTTTCTTGAATAGGCTTTAAGCCCAGGTTGCAACATATTTAATAACCACTCACACACAGCATACATGGTGTGTACCATTGTGTACATAACAGCGGCTAATATTGGGCTAAAATCGAATGCTTGTTTTTGCAAAAATGCAAATGTGCTACGCAGGCATAATAAGGTCTCTCCATCTGTCTGGGCATGTCGCCCTTCATCAATTATTGTTTTGCTAGTGTCAGAGCGAAGGAAGGAGGGGACAAAAAAAAACATCGCAGCCTGACTAGGCAAGATCCGGAGTCTCCTTATAATTAATTTTGCTACATATCAATAAATAATTTCTTCATCTCGTTGTGGTGAAGAGCTGCTTCATCACCTTTCCGTTTTGGGGCGAAGAGCGGAATGAAAGAATACCTTTTCTTTCTACTTTGATTAATTATAGAATGGATCTGGGTTTCTAATTAAAGCATGCTGGAGATTTTGTATAAATATTTAAAAGTTGCCCATAAAGGAATCCGTTCCTGAATTTTACCCTGTGTTTTCACAATAACAGATCACAGCTCAGGAAAAAAAAAATGGCGTATAAACTGTATATATATATTTTTTTTCTCTCTCTCTTCTTCTCTTTCAGCAACCTTGCTATTGAAGTGTCATGCTAGATTTATGTCTGGGGTTTTGAGTCGTGCTGTGTTTTGAGGATGCTGGCTGTGGGCGAGAGCTTGCACTGTCTGCTGATTACTCACAACATGCACTCGACGCTAGTCTTAGCGCACGCTCGGCAGTGCGTCATGTCAAGCGAAGACATATGCGGTGCGAGATTAAAGTCACCACGCTGGATTCGGAGCACTTTCAAGCGTTCATGACGTAGCCTGGAAAGCATCTCTGGCAGTGTGTGTGTGTGTGTGTGTGTGTGTGTGTGTGTGTGTGCTGAGGTAGGATGTGGGAAATGTGGGATTTGGTTCGGTTCTTTGGTTTAGAAGCTTATTTAGGTAATTCAATTATCGTAACCTGTCTATGGATTCAGATAGATACACTAACACACCTCATCCAGGTTCAATCAAGGTTTATAAGAAGGGTTAGATTACTATCAGTATATTAAAGCAGCGGTTTGTAAACTATAGCGCCTTCCTCTGGACATTACCCTGGGAATGAACAATTCTAACTAACTGAGCTCGTATCATTTGGCATATATTGGAGTTTATGCATTTAAAGGAAAAACTCGCCGGGCAGAAAGAAAGTTTCGTCGTAATTCAGGCAGAGCTCATTTCTGGGTCAGAAGTAATGAACAGAAGCTTGGAACCAAGCTAAATAGCTATATTTGTACATAAAATGACGCATTCATTTATAATAGTGATGATAAGGAACAGTAAAATGGCTGCGATGACACACTTTGTTACAGGTATTCATTCTTCATTCATTCAAAAATGGGGTGGAGCTTATTTCTAAGCAAATAAACAAATAAATAAATAAATAAATAGCAGGATCTATGGATGAAAAATATAGGGAAAAAAGTGTCATTTTCTATATTTGTTATCCACTGATCATGCTATATGTGTTTTGCATGGGGGCGTTCGAGTCAAACTGGGACTTTCGATTGTGCAGAATAACAGAACACAGTTTTGAAAGTATAAACTCCCTTTATTTCTCTCTATAATCCCCTGCTACACTAATGCACTTATCCCAGTGTTTCATCAGTGCTTGGACACCATCGAGGTACTCCGTAGGCCAAGATCGGACTGCCTGTCTGATTCACGTTTGAAACGCCGGCCTCCCAGGAACTCCTTTAATGTGTAAATGCAAGACTTGAAGTGAATGACAGAACTGTAAGGTACTGTAGATATGGCAATAACTCTCGGTCGCGTTTCTGTAACGTGCAAGTGGTGTTTGTGAATGATTGTGTGTACAGTTCAGGCATTCCACTCGCTGAATGCAGTGTGGGCTTGTCGTTCACAGACGTACGGTCTTCTTTATAATGCTTACTCCAGCTAAGAGTCTCATCACCGTACTGAGCTTGAAGTCTCCTGTAACTTTCATCACAAGTCCTGGATTGACCTGAACGCCCCTCGTATGTGCCGTATAAACTACTTTTTACGAATTTGTGAAATATGTCTTTAATCACCACTTTGCTATCCATCTTGTTGATACTTGTTCGGATGATAAAGCAGTCTGAGAAAATAAATAAATAAATAAATAAATAAATAAATAAATAAATCACCCGAAACGTGATAAATGATAAAATATGATAAATTTACAAAAAGATTTAAAATGAGTGATCCATCATAAGAAAGTGCATCCGTCTGTTTGTCGGTCTCTTCCCATGCACTGCTTTGTCTCTTATTTCTCCTTGATATGGTGGCATACTGTGAGTTATTAGAGTGGAAATTGCTGAGCGTACGAAGTCATCCTCAGGGAAGGCTCGCACTTTATTTTTCCCAGCGTGACTAATTCAGCACATGGCTAGTAAAAGTACGCGGCAGGTATCAGGTACGCACAGCACGCTGCTTACGTTATTACATTATTAGCTCCGAGCAGCATTTAGCAACATTACAGTGATTTGCCCGTTCTCTGTCGAGCCTCTTTCTCTTATTCAGCACTTGACATGTGTCTCGGGTGTAATTTGAGTGCAATCAGACTGAATAATAACGGGAAGTGTAACCGCACCTTGAGTAAGAACTACAGTCTGAGGCTTGAGGGGAAATGTTACCAGATAAATGCATTACATTTGTATTTGTAAAATAGCAGGAAACGATAAACGGTAATACAATAGACTGAGTTTCTGTCAGGTCTGTACTGTATATTACATTAGCAGGCAAATGAGAAGAGATATTAGGAAGAGTTTCAATCGAGTTCCAACAAGTTCCATATATTCCATACACAAAGTTTCTGTTGTTTTGCCCAGGACTTGCTTAGCTGGATGGATGGATGGACAGACAGAGCTCAAATCTTTAATCTAAATACATAAAAAAAAGGTCCAAAACCAGTCTCAGAAAAAAATTCAGTCTGTCTGTCCAGCCAGATTTTGTCTCAGCATCATGCAAAACTGTGTGGACAGAATTTAATGAAACTTCTGCAGTACTTAGATTTCTGCCTGAAGTTTAACCTGCATCATAAATGAAATCAAAATGTTGAGTAAAAGTGATGCTATAATGCCTCCGAGTGGCGCAGTGGTAAAGCGCTCGCCATATCATCCAAGGATCGCTGGTTCGATCCCCGGGTGATGCTGTAACCTCTCACAGCCGGAGGCACAGAGAGAGCTGATTGGCTGAGCTCTCTCAGGGTGGAGGGATGAGAGGTACTTGCGCTCCCACATTAATCAGGGGCGTCTGTGAGCTCGCGCACGCGGAAGGAGCGGCTAGCGCTTTCCTCCGAGTGTGTTA
>JAQMYJ010000013.1:17440187-17456128 GCA_030014305.1 Clarias laeviceps | reverse complement strand
GCCACTGTCTCTAAGCCGTAGAGCATCACTGGTCTCACCACTGTCCTGTACACCTTTCCTTTCATTCTCGCTGATACACGTCCCCAATTATGCATGTAATTTTAACCGATGAGTTACCTAAAACTTTACATAATGTACAATTGCCACAAACTGGAAATCTAACTATTTGTTTTGTACCAGACTGCAAACCTATTGAAAGCGCATGGGGGCGGGGCATCGTTAACCGCGTCATCGCGGGGGATCACATTCCGTGCATGGATCGTGCATGGACCTGTCATGGTCCTGTCATGGACCTGTCATGCTCCAGGCGGCTGTTTGACGTGTCTCCCACTGTATGTCTGTTGTAAAGTTGGACATTTTAACATGAGGTTCTAAAGGGATATTGACTCACTTTTGGAGCCAGTAGCCATTTGAGGGCAGGAATATTAGAGTGAGATTTCCACTAGACCACGAGTTATCCCAGTGGTCTTATCTTCTTACATTTCCTGATACCCTGTCTGTCATTAACTCCACACCTCTGTGTGAACCATAACGATCTTTACATTTATCTCACGTACATTCACCTCTTTTCCACTGGTTGATGCCATCATTTCCATGTTGTTGTTTTTGTTCTCTTGAACAGAGTCAAAGCTTTACATATCGAGGTTAACTGTCACGTCACAGTCCTTCACTCTCACCCTGAGCACTTCTCAGCAGATAAAAAAAAAAGAAAAAAATCAACTCAAGCATTTATAATGAAATGCCATGCGCAGCCCTAGCGCTTTGCAGATAACGCTGCGTATCTATCATTGTGATAAAATAAGGTTTCGGTTGGCGGAAGATAATGAACTTCCATAGACGAGAAGTCTTTAGATCATATACAGTGTGTGCTAAGTTCTTTTAGTTTTTTAGTTTTTTATATAATTTTTGAAGCTAAAATATCAGAACATTCTGTGCTAATGTCGGAGGCGAATGAGAAACGCTATGCTCCAGTACAGTTGTCATTTGAAGGTAATCTTATTTTGGATGCAAGACGCTAACCTTGGAAATGTTGTCATGGGGGGGAGGGGGAGAAATGAATGACATCTCTGGCCTTTTCTAAATAGAGATTAGCCGGCTGGCGTTGTGCGGTGCTATACGCTAAAACAGGCGAGGGAGGGGGGAACAAGAAGCAATGTCTCAGCGCACCTTTCTACCTATTTCTGTATTTGGCTTTTAGCCTAGCCGTGTTGTTAGTGAAATTTAATTTATGTGTGTGTGTGTGTGTGTGTGTGTGTGTGTTTTGTTCTGAAATTAATAATAGTCAACAGGGACGAGATATGAACAACTTGATATAGTCAGAATTAAAATTAGAATTGACGCCTACACAGCATGCACACACACACACACACACACACACACACATACGTGCACACAAACTACTTCTACAGTCCCAAACAGCAGCAAATGGAAATCGTTTGAAAGGAGTCGTGTGTTATTTTTTCCAGCGTTCTTTTTCAACCACAAAATGAGTTTTTGCAAATCACATTATACTGTAAATTGTGAGTTACTTTTTAAGGAAAAAGGGGCGGCAAAGAGCTTAACCATGAAGGGGGCGGGGATAATTTCAGGGCTGGAAAATTGTAACCTCCACCTGAAATGAGAAGACAGGTCCTTGCCATTTTTTAATGGAGATGATCTGGCTGTAAATCACATTAACACAGATATTCCCATGTGCTGAGTGTTTCTTTAAATTGTCTCGTTAAACAAACTAATTATAAGATCATGAAACATTTCTAGTCATTTTGTAATATTTTAAGTGAAAACGTTTTGTTCTGTTGGCAGATAATTTAGATAATAGTAATAATTATTATTATTTTTATTAAAAAAATGTATGCTTAAATAATTTAAAAAAAAATTAATTAAAAAAATCAAATTAATTTAACTGTATATTAAGAAATTGTAGATAACTTGACCTTTTAAGGAAAAAGGGGAAGGACAGAGCTTAACCATAAAGGGGGGCAGGGCTAATTTCATGGTAAAAAAATTGTACCCTCCACCTGAAAAATTGAGACAGGTTGTTTGTAATCAAGTTTTATGGAAATTATATGGCTGTAAATTAATTGATTTCAAACAAATTATCGATGACAGATTTACAAATCTTAACAAGTGAAAATATCTCGCATTTAAATATTTTTTTAACAAATTCTTAATATACAAGACATTTTTAGACATATTTTATTATTATTAAGCAATTTTTTTTTCAGTTTTAGTTTATTAATTTTCGTATTATCAGTATTAGTACAGTCCCCTACATACAAATCACGAAGTTCCGTTCCATAGACATACATTGTCTAGGTACTAGTATACTAGTAACACAATTGGCTATACTCAGTATATTACAGTACAGTGTTCTTGTAGAATTGTGCCGATGGTTGAACGATTCATGTAAAAAGAATGAGCAATGTCTGCCCTCTGTTTACCTCTTTTCATTGTTTCAATTATTTTCACTTTTGTCTGTCCTTTTATCGTTATTGCTTGTCACGTCTTAGCAGTACCAACTACAGTAAAAGCATGATCTATATACTCTATCTATCTATCTATCTATCTATCTATCTATCTATCTATCTATGAATTTAGAAAGTTCCTGATTTCCAAAAGCCTATGAAAATGTGCTTTAATATAAAAAAAAACATGATTTGTTAGAATTTGTACAAAAATTCTAATTATATAATTAAAAAAAAAATTTGGTCCATAAGTTGCAAAAAAAAGACATCTTATTATAAAAAATAATCTTTTAAAATCCATCTACTGTTTTGATTATAAGATCACAAAAAAAAACAAATATAAGATTATGAACCTGATTTCTAGTCATATTTAACTTTTTTTTAAGTTATTTTCTATTTCTGTTGGCCTATCAATTTTCTTCTTAAAAAAAAAAAAAAGTAAACTAAATCTGGTTTGTTCTAGTTTTATATTGAGAAATTATAGATAAATCCCACTAGATTCACAGGTATTTCCACTTGCTAAATCAGTATATATGCAATAGTTTGTATTTTTCTCCCTAATTTGTCGTAAACAAAATACAATTTTCTTTAAATTGCCTCACTAAATAAACCAAATAGAAGATTATGAAACCTACAGTATTTATAGACACAATGTGATATTTTAAGTAAAAACTTAAAGCCATTCAGTTTTAGATAATTTCTTTTTCTCTTCAAAGAAGCTACATTGTGAATTTACACATAAAAATAAAACAGATATTTCTAGAAATTGGTTTAATAATCTTGTACAGTATATTAAGAATGTATGAATAAATTTGACTAGATGTGAGACAAGAGAGGATGTGAGAGATTTGTAAATCTTATAAGATGATTTATCTATCTATGTAATGATTTGTTAAAATTTGTAATCATTCTAAACTGATAATGAACTTCAGTTTTAGAAATCTGAACATTTACCCCCAAAAAATTATATAATTACAAGGTCCTGACTATTGGCCATTTGTAAAGGTGGTATACTGTAAGTAAATACAACAAAACAACAACAACTAAAAAGCACTAGATATATGTAGTAAATAATACCCATGAAATAATTTGAAACCATGTTTTGTCCTGAGGCTATAGACACACTGCTGGACTCATTTTAAATTGTCAAACAGGCACAAAAAAAAAAAAGGAGAGAGAATTTTTATTTTCTTAGATTTTGTTTATCCTCAGTTTGCACAGAGTACATCATGTCCATTCTCCCGATCGCGTTCTTTAGCTACATTGATTAGTGACATGAGGCCGGTGCTCTTAGATTCAGACAGGGCAGGATTTGTGAATTTCCAATTTCTCATCCAATGAGATGGAGCTTGTGACCCGGTTAGGTAGTATGTCAATCACCATGATGGCTGGTGTGGAGAAAATGGCAGGTAAACATGCAGGTCAATGGGAGTTAACCTTATTTATCTGTTTTCTGTTCAGCTCTTAATGGTAGATTCTGGAGAAAAAAGGGAGGAAAAAAAGAACAGACAGTAGCTGACAGTGTTTTGGAGAAGAGCTGTAGATACTGGGTGTGTTTGAATAGACACAGAGAAAGTGTTTGGATATTGAGCAAGTAAAATGAATTTTTAAACGTTCCCACCCAGAAGAAGAAGGTAAAAAATGCAAGAGGAAAATGGCTTGGTTTGTTGACATTGTGCAACATTAAGTGTATTTGGATAAAAAGCACTACATTGTTCTTTAACACATTAAATTTTTCTTTAGAGGTCCTTTGGGCATCCTTTCCGAACAAGGTTCTACTCAAAATCCATTTAATAATGAAATGCTCTGTTCTAGAGTTCTACATGAAAGCAAATATTTTTGGACAGTTTTTTTGGCTAGTTTTTTGGATAGTTTAACAATTCTAAATGGGTTCCACATGGAGGCCTCACTGATAGTTGTTGTTTTGTACATATCTGCATTCTTTCCATAAAGGAACAAAATGAGGAACCCATCATAGGTTCTTGATTTAACATTTTTTTTCCCCCACAAACTTTAATTGTTTTAATGATTAAACCAGAGATTTTGAATCTTTACAAAGACAAAAAATGTTATTTGAAGTTTTTTTCTTTCCATAAGGGTCTAAGAGCCTTTGTTGTAGGCCTCTTTTTTATCAACAGGAGGGACAAACCAAAAAAAAACAGTTTGAAGTTCTAGGTTGAAAGGGAGACATTTCCTTGGAATCTACATAAAACCTTTAAGAGTTAAGAGTTCTTTTGTGTTTGGATATTTTAATTCAATATGTTTGACTTGCAAAAACTCTCAAACAGATACATAGTTTTAGACTTGACTTGACTATATGTCATAACCTTTAATTATGATCATGATTTAGATTTAAAGAGAGCTGTTTCAGCACATTTTTAAAAAATCAAGCCAGATATTACTGTAATGTGGGATAGGATGAAAAAGGCGTGGCTTCCACTGGGGTTAGTTCATAGCTGAGAGTTTGAAATATGTATGAAGCTGTCAATCTTCCTGGATTCATATCTGGAACGCTTTTTACTGTGGGAATGAAGTTGACAGCTCTTTTGGGCATATTTTTGACTGATAACTCATAGGGTGGGCGGCAGTGTCTCAGACAGTTGAGGCTCTGCGTTGCTGATTGGAATGTCGAGGGTTTGAACCTCACCACTGACAGGTTGCTGCTATTGGGCCCTTGGGCAAGGCCCTTAACCCTATGAACATACAAAATTACTCCTCCTTTGCTGGTCCCATAGCCTGGATGAGAAAAGATTAAGGTTGCAACACACCCCTATAAAAACTGCCATTGCTATAAAAACAACAGAATCTGTTTCCTGATGTGCTCAACAGCTCAGGAGGGACAAAAAAGCCAAATAATAAAAAAAAAAAAAAAAGAAAATCATACTGTATGCCGATTTTATACCATAGAGCACCTACACAAATTTTGTGAAGCTTTATGAGATCGCAATCATCGTTGCAATTAAAAACAAAAGGATTCTAATATCAGCTTCTCAATTCTCTTTGGTTCATCCTTTGCTGTCCTTTGAAAATGACTTTCCTTGCACACCACCAATGATGCAATCACACAAGCGCTTCCCGATAACACTGCCTTTCTTTGTTCTCTTTCCTTTCATAGTAAGAGAAGAATACGTGGCGACCTTCAAAGGTTCTGAGTACTTCTGCTATGACCTGTCGCAGAACCCGATACAGAGCAGCAGTGACGAGATCACGCTCTCGTTCAAAACCCTGCAGAGGAACGGACTGATGCTGCACACGGGCAAATCGGCGGACTACGTCAACCTGGCACTGAAAAACGGAGCGGTTTCGCTGGTCATTAATTTGGGGTCCGGGGCCTTTGAAGCCCTGGTGGAGCCGGTCAATGGAAAATTTAATGACAATGATTGGCATGATGTCAAAGTAACAAGGAATCTCCGTCAGGTAACAGTGCAGGGGGTTCTAGCTAATCAGATCTCTAAATCTATCCGTAACCCTTTTCTTTTTTCCCTTTCCAAATCATCAACTTCTACAGTATAAATTTAATATAAATGTATTAACAATTCTATCTGAATTCAAATCACTATAAATATTAGATCTTTAAGCACATTTGAGCAGGGACATACCTAGGGTCAGGTTCTGTGCAGAACGTGGATTTGTAAGCAATGAATACCTGTATTGCACCTTCAAGTGCAGACCGGAATGACCACCAGCAAACCAAGAATCAAGAATCATGAAGGAAACTAATATGTTCAGTGTTATTTTAGAAGCTAGAGCAGGACGACTTCTTGAAGTGCTTGGATTAGAAAATTCCTAACAATAAAGGCGACACAAAGGGTTCTTTGGAGTGATGCTATAGAAGAACCATGTCAGTTGATTATAGAACGTTTATCATTTTTTTCTTTATTGTTGCCACATACAATTAAACAAATTCAACCACAAATGTTACACTTTTATATGATGATATTTGTTGTTATGGAAAGAACCCAAAATGGATCTATAAAAATTGTCCTTGTAATTGAGCTATTTTATTAGACTTGGTGCTAAGGTGTAAGAACCCAAGAAGAGTTTATGTGTAATTAGATTATTGGGCATTCGACTTGGAACCCTCATAGCCAGGGAACCTTTTTTGTACATTCAGTTCCCCTGTGATTTTTGATTTATCCATATACTTCTAAAACCTCAATAATTTACCAGAAACATAAATAATATGCCAATATTTCTGGGCACAGTGGCTTACTGGTTAGCACTGTCGCCTCCAGGGCTGGGCTTTAAACCTTGTCTCCGGTCTGTGTGCGCGGAGTATACATGTTCTTCATAGTTTCCTCCTGGAACACATGGCTTGTTTAAAGAAATGAGTTCTACTTCCATTTCGATATGGAGATGTTTTTGTGGTCTCACATGCAGTTCTTAATCCCTTAATCAAGGGTTCTTCTTGTGTGTACTTTTTAGAGGTTAACAAACCAAAGAACACAGAAGTTTTTCAAGCTTTCTTTTTTGTACTTTGATCCTGATGATGATGATGATGATCTAGCCAAATACTTTAGACTTTATGATATCAAGATCCTTTGTTGATGGACTCTTAAATGTTTCTACAAGGACATTTTACTTTGGATATTTTAGTCATACTTAGCTTCCTAAAACAGGTTCTGCATACAGTTCTTTTCCTGTCAATGGACAAACCGAGGGACCTATAAGGTGCTTACTTCTGAAATGTTAATGATTGTAATTACTTAGCCGTGCTCAGCTTCCTAAAAGGTTTCTACATGGAACCATGCCATATGGAGACCATTTGTTCATTCGTTGTATGGTCTACAGTTGCAGTCCTCCAGAAAGACAAGACAAAGCCTTTTAGAATTTTATATTTAAGATGTTACTTGTTCAAAGATCCCGGAGATCTTGCCAAGGCACGAGGATGAAATGTGTTACAAATGGGTTTTCTTTCTTAAAAACAAATCGATTCTACGAATGTAAAAAAAAAAAAAAGGGACAAATTCCAGACAGAGTATGCCCTTGCTCAAATAACAGAGGACTTTCTTTCAACCTACAAAGAAAAAGCAATAGAAAACCTCATAAATTGAGCACAAATCATAGCATGCATCTTGTAAATGCATGCATAGTCAGGGAACAGACAGATCATTCCTCCCTCATTTCTGTGTAAGGATCTCCTTTGCTTTGTCTCATTGCAATAATGCGAACACAAGACCTAAAGAGGAAGGCACGGGAGCCGTCGGTTCTCAAGGCCACGGAACTGGTCGCATCGCTGGCTGATCAACCGGCTGTAAAGAAAAAAAATTATGCAAATCATATAATGAGCGGATTTTCTTCAGAGAGTCGACTGATGTGCTTCAGGCCTTCTCTCTTATGTTTGATATCGAGAGAACATAATAAAAAAAAAAAAAAAAAAAAGAATTTATCAGCTACGCACATAGACACGTAGAGATACAAATCAACGCTAATTCTAACATCAGCTTGTAGTTACGCTTTTAATTTCTTTGTAATAACTTGTTTGCCCTTCGTTTTTTCTTTTGTAATACTAACATGCTGTGGAAAACTAACGTCATCCATGGAATGTGCCATTTTACTAACAGATCGTTCTTTTATCTGAGAGTGTACTAACCTTGGTAGTAGTCATCATATCTTTTTTGAGTAACGGTCGTTGTTCTGTTCACAGTTTTAATTTCCTTTCTCCCCCCTTTTCCACAAAGCATTCAGGCATTGGACACGCTATGGTAAACAAACTACATTGTTCGGTAGATATCATTCTAATTGTTTCTTAGTTTGGGTTTGCCGTGTGTTTCTTTTCTTTCTTTTTACTGTAGACGTCATAAACCCAAAATAAAGGGGACTTGCGGTTGGTACTTCTCCGCTTACTTTTTTCCACCTCCATTGTTTTTAATTTTCCGTTGTTGTTTTTTCACTTTCTCTCCATTGGTTGTTTTGATGGTCAAGTAGTTGGTTGGTTTCTCCTTCCTTTATTTCACCTGTTGTCCAGTTCTGTGCCTTCCAGGGCCATCACCTTGAGCCTTTTGCATCAAGCAGTGGTTCACGAGGAGGACCGTCTGCTGGCTGATGCTCTCTGGCTTGGCCGATTCTGACCTCATGACCTCAGCATGGCATGCATTCCCAGTGCTTTCACGTTCTCCTCAATCCTGGTGCTTTTTGCTCTACTATGTACCTTCACTGCTGTCCTAATGCTGCCACTCACTCACTCGGCTCTGCCTTTACATAGCATGAAGCGTACAGCTTCAGGGTATAGCTTTATTCCTTTTACTTTGCAAGCATGTGCTAAAATCAGCATCAGAATCAAATCAGCATGAACTATTTTGCTTTTTGCTTTATTTCCTGTCTGGCTAAAACCAAGCGTCTTTGTATTTCACATCGCTTGCATCTAACCCAGTGATGAAATGTTTATTTTATTTTATTATTTTTTTTTAATTGAATACAAAACTAAAACAACTAATCAAACTAAAAACTAGCACCTAGTTAACATAACTACATAAATCTACTAACACCATTTTTGTGTCTGCAAAATGACTTTTATGTTGCATAAAAGTGGAATACTAACACGAACACTAACGCCACATTGGGCAATAAGTTTGTACGCTTAACTAGAAACTATAATAAGACCTTTTCGTTAAACTCTTAATTGCTTCCTTAACTTAAAAAAGACATGAAAATGGGATTTAAAAAAAAAAAGTTACTTAAACTAGGCTAGGTGTTGAGCGGTGGAACCAAAGTACCGCTTACGTTTACAAGAGTATAGCGTGTCCTTTTCCTGTGCTTTGTTGTCTAGGTTACGATATCCGTGGATGGAATTCTTACCACCACGGGATACACGCAGGAGGACTACACCATGCTAGGCTCGGACGACTTTTTCTATGTCGGAGGAAGCCCTAGCACTGCCGACCTGCCCGGGTCCCCTGTTAGCAACAACTTCATGGGCTGCTTGAAGGAGGTAAACAGCTTGCTTCTGACTGTTCAACCTGCCGGCAAAGGACGTTTTTAAATTTTTAAAGAAAAAGAAACACACACACCGCCTGCATTTCACCTCCGTCTCCTTCGGGGAAGAAATTATTTTGAGCAGGAATTGTACTTGCAGAACAAACCACCCTGTCAAAGCAACAAATAGGCTATTTTCCAACCTACAGCTATGAGTCGTGATTTCCCGTTTGCATGGAAAACTAGATTTTTCTTTTGTTTCTGTCGAGGTCTGGCGAGTTTTTCTAGATTTCTATATTCATGAAATATCATTTACCATGTTCCACAGATATAGATTTACAGGTGGAAATCATTTTATTACAGTTATTTTCAAACCTTTTTGAAATTATGCACAGAAAAAAGTAGGGATATACAGTACACTGATGGCCAAAAAAAATTCAACCCTCATTCATTCACTTTCATTTAATTCAATTGAAGTTTTTCAATTTTTACAAATTTATTTGTAAAAACATAATACAAATCATCTGATCATAGTGGGTCTCAGTTTTAGGCAAATACAACCTCAGATGAGCAACAGCATATAACTTTTTATTTTCACCATGCCATTATTTTAACAAAATTGAAGCCAAAAAAAAAAAAAAAAAAAAAATGTGGGCAATACTAAGTACCCCCATGATTCAATAGCTTGTAGAACCACCTTTAGCAGCAATAACTTAAAGTAATCGTTTCCACTATGGCTTTATGAATCTCTCACATTATTGTGGAGGAATTTTGCCCCATCCTTCTTTACAGAATTGAGTATTTTAATCATGCACAGCTCTGTTAAGGTATTTCAATTGGACTGAGGTCTGGACTTTGGCTAGGCTGTGCCAAAGCCCTTTTTTTTTTTTTTTTTTTTTTTAGTTTTCAGACATTCTGATATAGATTTACTGGTGTGCACTTCTCAACTGAGGAGTTCATGGTCGTTCAGGATGCCCAAGTCCTGTGGGTGCCCAAAGTCGTTCAGGGTGCCCAAACATGGCACTGGGCATTAACTTTGGTCTCAACTGTCCATAAGACAGTGTTCCAGAAGTCTTATTGTTTGTTCAGATGCAGTTTTGTGAACCTCAGTTGTGCATCCATGTTTTTTTTTTTTTTTTTTTCTTTTTAACAGAAGTTGCTTTTTTCTTGCACCCTTCCAAACAAACTATATATGTTCAGTCTTCTTCTAATTGTGAACTTTGACATTTAACATGCTCAGTGAGGCCTGTAGGGTCTAAAATGGTTTGTTTGTATTTCTCTGAGCAATGCACGGTCTAATCTTGGGGTAAATATGCTGGGACGTCCACTCCCGGGAAAATTGGCAACTGTCTATCTACTTGTGATTAATATTTCTCACTGCAGAACACTGAACTTGAAACTGTTTGGAAATGGTTTTCTAACCCTTTCCAGATTAATGTTTAGCAACAATTGCTTTTCTAAGGCCATTGCTTATGTCTTTCCCTCTGAATGCTCTACACCCTGAATGACCAGAAAACCGCCAAAACTTCTGCTTTTGTAGACATCTGCAGAAATTCTTATGATCAAAGGTTCTTTATTAGCAGCACCTTGCTGCAACTTACATGCTACAATCCTAAATCATGTGGAAGCACTAAGGGGGTACTTAGTAAACCCAGATTTATTTTTGCTTTTGACTTCATTTTTCTTTAAATAAATAATGGCACGGTGAAAACTTTATGCTGTTGTTGTTGTTTGTTTGAGTTATATTCTTCTAATAATGAAACCCGCTACGATCAGATGATTTGATTGTTTTTACTAAAAAAGCATAGAATACTAAGAGGGACTATTAAGTTTTAAACTTGACTGTATGGTTTTTTCAGACCAAATACAATGAATAGGTAATGTGTTCCAAATGAGTGCAGTATATTATAGGCACTGTACGGATAGATGGAGTATCTTGCTTGTTGAAAGTTTAATCTGGTTGAGACTAGAGATGTGCTTAGGGAATGGAATCCTGCAGGACACAAGTAGGCACAGGAGTGGGAATATTAAATTTTGTTTTACATAAATATATCAAGATGATGCTTGTGCAACAAAACAACAAAGCTTATTAGCATGAACGGACCACTTTCATGTTCATACTGTATATACGTCATTAGTATCCGCTTTGTCAGGACTCCTGTAGTTTGAATTGGCCTAGTAGTTTGTGTATATTTTGGTATAACCTAATAAATATCGTTAGAAAGACATTACAGGCAAAATAAGTGTGTGAGTGGGATTATGTAAAGATCTGCTATAACATTAAAGCTGTAAATATGAAAGACCACCTACATTTTGGGTGCCACATGTGCCACCCGGGTGGCTCTGGCCCCTTCAGAGACTCCACAGGGCCTCTTGTGGTGTATTGTGTATACGGGACGTTAGTATCAGATCCTTTGGGCGTTGTGGGTTAGAAGTTGGGGCCTCTGTGGATCAGACTTGTTTGTCTGGCACATCACATGGGAGCTCGATCGGATTCGGATCTGGGGATTTTGGAGGCCAGGTTGTGGCCAAGGGATCTTTGCCTGTTTGGCTCAGTATGTGGTGAGCTGTGGTGCATTGGGTGTTCTGGTGCCTTTCTATTGTAGACAGCATTGATGTTTTTTTGTGATTGGAATGAACGGGCTTGCCTTTAGTCCCCACAGGAATGGATGAGCCTTGGGTGGCCATGATCCTGTCACCAGTTTGTGATCAATGTTGTTCAATTACCTTGGTAGTCAAGTTAATGCTGTGGCTGATCAGTGTATTAACAATCCTGCCTACATAGCTATTTGAGATCAATTATAAACTCGAGAGATGTAACTAAAGTTGAGGAACATTCCTAGTAAAGTTTAAATCCAGGTCATTTAGTTATTAAGTTAGTTGAAAAAGCATAGCCTAAAGATGTTCACACCTTGCTAGCTACATGTGATTTGCTACCCCAGTAAGTGTTATTATTTGGTTAAGCTGCTGGCTAGCATAGCGAAAAAGAAAAGGTTCTCCAGCAACATTCCATTCAACTTCCATTTTGAGAATCTCTGCCCAATTTGGTGCTCGATTTAGCTCCATTCATGGAGGAGTTATTGAGAAAGGAAAAAAGAATTCCCAGATTACAATACATGGCCCAGCACTTATCTAAATTTGAAACTTCAAGGTCAAGTGTAGGTCACTCAATAAACTGCCTTTCACTATTCTTAAAAATGTTCTTCCAATCATTGAGTATATATTTAAAATTTCCATCATCTTTCAAATGGGTATTCCAGACATCAAAAGTCATTTCACACTGTGCTAAACTTTCTAAAAAGCACCTCGGTACAGGTCTCATCATTTATCTCTTAATTTCAAAAAGTTCAATTTCTACTCGCCGGTGAAGCTCAGCGTTTTTTTTTTTTTCTGTCTTTCTCGCTGCATCTTTACAGCTGTCCTAGATTACAGCCTCCCCTCCCCACCTCCAGACGACAAATCTGTCCTCACTGAACCTTGAAGAAAGTCCTGTGGGGACTTTCCGTAACTAGCACTTGGGTTCTTTAGCACATGGCTGCTCTGCTCTCTTTCTCGAGCTCATTAGAGAACTCAGCTCATTAAAAGCAGGAGAGTCATGGTTTAAACAATGACATTTTAAACACACTGTAAAAATATTAGTATCTTTTTTGGAGCAAATACTCTCACATGACATCACTTTTGAGCTTCTCATAACGTCAAGGCATTGCAAATTAGCCGAAGCACGCAGGGATTCGGAAGAGGTCAAGATTCATCTCAAGTCAAATTGCGGCGGATTTTCATCCGCCTGCCGCGCGTTTATAAAGAGCGGAGAGGATTTCGCAACAGTGTCCACCAATGTTTTTTAACTTGGCTCCAAATTAACATCACACCAAATGAGATAATTGAAGATGAAGGAGCGTGTTTATCAACCCGGGTCATTAGCACAGCGAGCAATTACTTGTGTCTGGTTTACAGAGGCGGCTGCTTTAATCAAATAATGAGCAAGAGCAAAGTGATTGAGAACACCTCATTAACACCTCGGCGCAAGTTCGGTTCTCATACGACTTGTCTCCTGGCTGAAAATGGATATGTGATCATGTTTGCACACATGTGATTATATGAGGAACATGTGATCATTATGTGGGGGGAAAAAAACTTGTCCTGCACATAAGAACTTCACTATATATGTGAATAAATTATAAGTGGTATGAACAGAATCACAGGGAAATGAATAGGCCATAAAAAAAAAAGAAAATCACATAAAACACAAAAAGAGAATGAATGGTGCACAAATTTAATGAGAAACTGAATTTGATAATAATAATAATAATAATAATAATAATAATAATAATAATTCAATGATCCAATTAAAAAAATCACATTATGTACAAAGATTATTCATTTTTACTGAGATGAAAATTAAGAAAGTGTCTAAATATCACACAAAAAATAATTCAATCATAAAAAAAAAGAAAAGAAACACATAGAAACCCTGCCATATCAGTTGCCTTGTGAATCATGTGATTATGCCCCATTATTATGCACAGAGACACCCCTGACTTTCAGAAAAGCCCCTCTAAAGGCTGTATGTCGCTCTCCAGCTGGATTTCCGACCCAATGGCGTGCAAATCTGCAGCCAGGTTCTTGACACGCTTGGCCTCTGATTGATCACATGGACTCGTGGTCACGCTCCTGAGTCTTGGCGTTCTCCCGTTCCGACTCCTGGCTCCTCTGTTCTGATGATGAAATGTTGTTGTGGTAATAGCTTCGTTGTCAGTTCTCCAAGCCGGTGACAAATGAGCTCGGTGTGACTCTCTCCTGGCCGGTTGGAAAACGCCGGGCTTGGAGCTTCGTCCAATTTTGCTGGGCTCTAAAAGGTGTCCTTTGTCTCCACTCCCAATATCGATTGCATTTTATTGGCAGTATCTGCTGTGCACTCGGGCGATGTGACTAAAGAATTGCAGGTGTACTACCTGTTTCTTTTTTTCCCCCCCTCTGGATATGAGCCAGAGCCAAGCAATTCTTCTCAAATCGCTATTTGTTTTCTCCCCATAGGCTTCTTATGGTTGTCGTGCCGAAATGGAAGAGCTGATGGAAAATCGTACCTGGTCTCTCTCTCTCTCTCTCTCTTTCTCTCAGCTGACTTTGCTTCCACACTTTATTTCACATTTAAAATAAGAATCTCAACATCGGGAGGCAATTGAGAGTGATTGCATTTTTAGACATTTATATATCCTTTTATCTTTTAATGTCCAGCTCAAAGTCATAAAAGGGACCAAGGGCCAAGTTTCAAACACGCTCACCGTTCTGTCCCACCAGGACATGCTTATAAATAACAATCAGGAGTCATATGGGTATAAGTTTATACACAGTACCTCCTGTATTTGTGTACCCATTTTCAGATTAGCTCGAGTGAACTCTTCTATGCCTCATGCTAATACAGTCCCACTGGACATGTCCTTGTTTTTTTGTGGAATATTAAGCATGCCAAGGGGAAAAAAAGGAATTTAACCCATTTACTGTAAAAATAATACACTTTAAGCTGACTTCAATGACTTAAAAGTGGTGCAACAGTGTAGCTTTATTGGCAAGAGATCTTAGGTTCAAATCCCAACAATGTGAGAGCCATGTGTGGCCAAGAGCCAAGGAAGCAAATTAGCCATACTCACTGGGTAGGTGGGATGGCACACTTTCTTTTCTGTCATGTCATTTAGAGCAACATGAGCCAGGTGTCTGTGGGCTCATGTAATGTGGACGATGGCAAGTAGTACTGTTCCTCTGAGGAAGTGTGGTGCAGTGCCCGGTGATGCACCATAAGCAGGAGTTCAAATAGGTTGCTTGGCTGGATTCTTGTGCGTTGGAGAAAGCAAGCTTGCACCATTCCATGTGGGTGGATGTCGCATAATGGAATGCTGGATTATGGGTGGAAATGTTACATTCATGGCATTTGGCAGACACCCTTATCTAGAGCGACTTACATTTTACCTCATTGCAATATAAAAGAGCAGTTGAAGGTTAAGGGCCATAACTTAGTGGTGCTGGGGTTTGAACCTGGGACCTACTTACAGTATTCCAATTCCCTAACCACTGAGAAACCCCTGTTGGGAAAAAAAAGCTTCAGTGATCTCCAGTTATCAGGAATAATCAATTATCTATTTATCTAATTTAGGAATTTGTTAATACAGAATGCTGGTTTACTGTTAAAGTGAACAATCATGATGTAATAAGGAACAAACATTATTCTAATGTTATTATAACACTGACTTGAATTTTACTCGAATAATTGACTAAGCTATTTTCTTTCTCCAGATCTGCAGCCATCATTTTAGAGACAAGCTCAAACAAGTCAGCTTGTCTCCATGCTGATGAAATACGCCAGGACAGCACTGACCCTTTGACATTTTGTATAGAGAGATTTATTGTGTCAGGCTACATCATTTCAGATTAAATGTAACTTTGCCTGGGTCTTTGCATCATGATGGTAGTGTAGATGGAGTAAAAAAAAGGATACACCTTAATAAAATGGGAATGGTTGGTGATATTAACTTCCTGTTTGTGGCACATTAGTATATGTGAGGGGGA
>JAQMYJ010000013.1:17414041-17425346 GCA_030014305.1 Clarias laeviceps | reverse complement strand
AGTACATATAGTATATCAGATGTGAAACGTTACTTAGAAATTAGATCTGGAAAACAAAAACTAAACGCATTATGCGTAAAATGTACAAATTCCACATGTGAAATTCAGGTTGTCAGTAAGGAATGCTTCTAAAGGAACAATGAGTCAAGTTTTGGTGAAATAATGGATTCTCGACAGCATTCTGGGCTTTTTATTGCACCAGCCGTGGAAATAAAGAACGATTCAGAGCATGTCGGCGGAAGACAGCAAATTACTCCCACTTCACGCCACTGCGGTTCAATACAAAATGCTCATTTATAATTAAGACAAACATGCCACAGTGTTTAGTCAATACAACCGAGTGACTCTGCATCGACTCAAAACACTAATTAAATATATTTTTGTCTGCATTGACTTCCCTATTAAGTTCACCGATATTTTCAAACTTGCTTCTGCTTCACAAAAAAATGTCCTTCACCCCTTCTGTTTTTGTTTTTGTTTGTTTGTTTTGTTTTGTCATGGATTGACATTGACTTCCACTCATTTGCGTTTCCCAGGTACGATCTCGGTAAACACGATCCGCACGCCCTACCAGGCCCCGGGTGAGAGCGAGATCCTCGACCTGGATGATCACTTGTACCTCGGTGGGCTTCCCGAGAACCGAGCGGGTCTGGTGTTTCCCACCGAGGTGTGGACGGCGCTGCTGAATTATGGCTTCGTGGGCTGCGTACGCGACCTGTTCGTAGACGGCCAGAGCAAGGATGTCCGGCGCATGGCCGAGGTCCAGAAGGCGGTCGGGGTGAAGCCGTCCTGCTCCAAGGAAGCGCCCAAGCAGTGCCTGAGCAACCCCTGTCAGAACACCGGCATCTGCAGAGAGGGATGGAATCGATACG
This sequence comes from Clarias laeviceps, assembly GCA_030014305.1. Lineage (NCBI taxonomy): Eukaryota > Metazoa > Chordata > Actinopteri > Siluriformes > Clariidae > Clarias > Clarias laeviceps. Next base: position 17,424,474 of record JAQMYJ010000013.1, on the reverse strand, counting down.
TATGCGACTGCGCCGCTACCGGGTTCCTGGGACGTTCCTGTGAGAGAGGTGGGTGTTTTATTTATTCATTTATTTATTTATTTAAAAGCCTCTTTATTTAGAACTTCTATCCTGTTTCTTGTGGGCATGTAGGGAGCCCTATTCCCGCTGCTTGTACAGGAGGCGTGGCCTGTCATCAGTAGCCTGCAATGTGATTTATTTTTAAACGCTGCTTTTTTTTCATATTTTATATTTGCTCTGGAAAAAGGTCTCATTCAAATTATGATTTTTTTTTTCTTCTTGTTTTTTTTGCATTGATGAGCGAATGGAAACTAATTGCAGGTAGGAACTAAATTAGAAGAGAGTGAGGACCTAAAGAAACTTCAGACCAGTAGTTTGAATTTGTCACTTTACTGAGTCATACTGTGTTTGCACAGAATAAAAAAAATATAAAAAATCATTACATGTCAGTACAAATACATGAAATCGCGGCTATGTGACATGCACAGTGTGTTTCATCACCAGAACCATGCAAACGTAAAATGCCAACGTCGTTAGACACTATAGTGAAAACATTTTAGACATTCCTGGAATGTGTGTGTGTGTTTTTTTTTTAATGCTTCTGGCTACAAAATGCAAATAAGTTTCCTGATATTGATGAATCTCAGTGAATTGCAAGCAACTTAATGAAGGGCGTAGGTCACCCGAGTGCTTTATTTAAATCAGCGAAGAGTTTTGTACTGAAATTAGTCTCTCTGGCTTTTTTGAAAAGTTGAACTGCCTGCATGCTTCGAGAAAAAAAAAAAAAAAAAAAAAAAAAGATTAGTTGTTGAATTACGTATATGTTAGGGTACCATTTAATTCATGAATGAGGTTACATACAGTACTGTATTCATTTCATAAGGTTTCTGGAAACCTTATTATTCTTCCAAAATACAGTATGTGTACAAAAAAAAAAAAATCCTGCTTTTAAAAAAATAAAAAAAAATTTACAATTTTGAATCAGCCAGGGCTTTAACAAGCTATTAACTTGTTCCCTGCCTAATGTGACCTCATAAAATGATCACACTCCCACTGAAACAGCATGTTCGGAGAAGGAGTGAAACAGAGGGAGTCTGAGGTGTAACATTAGGAGTATTTCAGCTGGGGCATTAAGACACATACACTTTAAGGGAGCTTTAAGGCCTGTGTTAATTTGCTTAAAGAAATGGTAAAATACGGGACCTTTTATGAACATCTTTGAGAGTGAGTTAACATAGTATGTAGTGTTACGCATGTTTTGGGAACGTTTTGATGCTGATTCATTGTGGTTAACATTCATAACAGGCAATTTGGGAACGCCAATTAACATAATCTGCATGTTTTTGTACTGTGGGAGGAAACCGGAGTACCCGGAGGAAACTCCATGCACACAGACCCCGAGGCGAGAATCGAACCCAGACCCTGGAGGTGCAAGGCGACAGTGCTAACCACAACACCAATGTGCCACCATTTACTCTGTAATGGGAAATAAAAATATCAGTTCCAATATTTATTTCGTTGAAATGGTTGACCCTCAATATGTCATTCAATGCTCATTTGTCCGGTTTACAGTATATTCTGCATTAACATCAGATGCTACTGATCTGAAAATAGAGTCCAGGAGTTTAAAACACTGCTTTCAAGGAAACAAACATGAGCATGGCTGTGTACGGCTTTCTGACAGGAACCTTCTGTTCCTGAACGGAGCGGAGACGGGACGTGCCGTTTTTTTTCCTGTGATGGGAATCTAATCGTTATACGCTGAAATTCACAGGAAGTAACATTTAAACTGAAAAAAAAACAAAAAAAAAACCATGATGCTTTATAATATGGCTGGGAACATTCCTGGTTCTGCTTGGCTGGCGGCTCTGCATTAATTTCTTATCGATATATCTATGTACACCGGTTAAACTTTTAATCACAGCTCTAAATCTGTGCTATCTAAATCAATCTCGGTGTCTAACCATGGCATCGATAAGACATCGAGATATTAATCTAAACCTATATTTATACTTCTTAGACTCTGTATTAAATAGGCGCGATTTGTTCATGATTAAACATGATTTCCGATGGGACGGTAAAAGGCAGGTCATATTTGTTTCCATGTTCGTTTTACACGCTTCTGAAGTACCTCATACATACGATATATCCAGGAGACAACGTGAGGACACCATATGTGTGTGTATGTGAAGTGTATTGCGACTGAAGTGCGTACAGCATCTCATTAAGCTTTATAGCAGCTGGTTTGTTAGTGAGCGATTTTTTATTTTTTTTATTTTTTTTTTTTTAAAGCACCAATTTTTAAATGTTAAAAAAAAAAAAAGACAATTCTGACCTGCTAACCCTGCTGTCATGGTGCTGTTCACATGTGTGGAAAAATGTGAAGCTAATTGGGAGTTTTTTTTCAAGTGTCTTCTGTGTTATGCGTGTGTTGTCCCTGGGAGTGTAATTAGACAGAGCTCTTTCCCGCGTGGCTGATGTGTGCCTGAGAGGCGATATCTTTCCAACCTGGCCTGTATGCACAGTGCCAGATGTTGTTGTTTATTGTAATTGCGTCTCCTCGCAGGCGTAGCTCGACTCGGACTCACGCTGCTGCTGCTTTTCCATTTGCTTTTGTGTTCGGCTTCGTCTCCTCTGATTTGTTTGTACTGGGGGAGTGAGAGTTTAAATTGCCAGGCCATTTGTTTTACTTGAGCTCTGGTGCAGATCTCACCATGATTGATGTCTTTTTTTTTTTCTTTTTCTTTTTTTCGTTTTTGGAGTGTGGAACATCTGAACTGATTGAGGTGATACTATTTAGCATGATGCGCTCCAAAGACTCCAATCTCTCTCTTTATATATATATATCCCATCCATCTAGGAACCTCTGTAACCCAACTAGGGACCGTGGAGGCCAGTGGTGATTTACCATTGTATTTACTGCTATTTAACAACCTTTGGTCAAGTTTTACACACTACGGGCAATTTGGGAATTGGCCTAATCTGCATGAACTGTGGGAGGAAACCCACCAAGCACGTGGAGAACATGCACACTCCATGCACACAGACCTGAGGCAGGAATCGAACCCGGACCCTGGAGGTGCCAAGCAACAGTGCTAACCACTAAGCCCCCAGGCCTCAATATATCTCTGAGTGTGTCCAGTGTGTATAGCTTTTGTGTAGGTTCTGTAGGATATCATATAGAGTGCTATGCAAAAGTTTTGACTCCCCTTATTTCTCAAATTTTTCCCCCCTCATTGTCTATACCACTATATCCTGTATTCAGGGTCAATCCATCGCCGCTCATTTCTTCATATTAAATGAAATTAAATTAAATTAAATGATGATTAAATGAAAGAAATATGACCAAAGTTTATACTGTGACTGGTTGTTTATGTAACAACATATACAGCAGCAACCTCATTTCCCCTCTCGTCTGTTCCAACCACTCAGCATTCAGTATCAGCAGTATATTAATCATTGGACAATGCTTTTTTTTTTAATGCTTGACCGATTCATAGGTCAGTGTGTGGCTTAACAAACATTCCTCTGAAATCAGAGGACTGAAAAAATATGGAGAATTATTTGCAACACTACATTAAAAAATACTTATGGAGAAATAAGGGGGTGTTTTGCACTGTACTGTGGAAAGACGTTCATCAATCACAGCTTTAGTTCAAATATTAGGTCAATACTTAAGCAGGGGAAAGTTGTGTGTATTCAGAGTCGGGTTACGAACTTGATTAAATACATTTTCTGGGGTCTGAATTTAAATGATTGAAATCCACTGTGTGGAAATGTGTGCCTTTATCACTGAGCGATTTTTCTCTAGTAAAAGCAGGAGAGAGAAGGTTATTTTTTCAATAGCATCTAAACCAAGGTTATGAAAATGTGCAGGGTCATGCTGTCATGATTTGGGTGGGTATTGGCTGATGATGTTGCCGTGGGCAGAAAGGGCAGGCATAGGCGCAGAGGGTTGGTTCCAACAAAAAGTCTTTAACAATATAGGACAAAACATGGAATCTCTATAAATAGACTCTTTACTGTACTATAGGAAACACAGGCTCTATGGCGAAACAAGAGGTTAAGACCTCCAACAAACCACGCATGGAGCTGAAACGGGTCTAGATGAGACTAGCGACAGGACGGGACTAGAGACGGGACGGGACTAGAGACACGGAGGGACTAGGGACACAGAGGCTAGGGCTAGCTACATGGCAGTCAGCTAAGCTAATCATAGCAATTAGCTAAACATGGCAGTTAGCTAAACATACACTTAGTTAAATGTGCAATTAGCCACTAGCTAAACACACAGGGATATTTTAACTGGGCCTTCTTAAGAACACAGAACAGAACTTAATTATAAATACAAATTAAAATACAAATTAAACTAAACTAAACAAAATGCCCACATAAATGACAGTAATACAAACAAACAATGCTCGTTTCCCAGACTAAACAGCTATTTATAGGTGATCTAATTGAGCTACCTCGGTTCAGGTGAGCACTCGCATCACCTGACCGAGGTGCCTTCTGGGAAACTGAGTCTGCTAACAAAAACTGCAAAAAAACAAACAGTGCCCTCTAGTGGCGAACCCTTACACATGCGTGTTTTTTTTACTGCATGCAAACCTCTAATAAGCTTGTAGAACTCAGTGATGTACTGTTGATGTGAACGAATTATCAGATTAAATTACGGGTTTAATTCAAGAACGCTTTGAGTTAAAGGCCATTTTTTTCCGGCATTTTATAAAATAGCACTTGATCCAGCGCATCGATTAATTAGGCACACAACATAATCTGTGTAAGGCTTTAAATCTTTAAAGGGACACTAATCATTAATTAATTAATAGTTATGTTTATTTATGTATTTATTAATTATTAGCCACAAGTGTCATTCCATACTTTCTTGGAAAAATGATTCAGGATGATTGCATCGTGGTCACATAACACTGTGAGACAGCGGCGCTGCTCGTCACTCATGCACCGAGATCATAACCTGTGCACCGGTTTGGTATTAAACACCGACTCCATGATCTCAAGTCAGATACGAATACAGTCCTACATAAAAAATAACACTTTGCTGGATTTTAATGAATTATGCAACCTGTTTTGAAATCATTTGCATATTACATCTAAAGTGATACCTATCTCTACGATTTCAATAATTCATGCATTAGATTTCACACACACACACACACACACACACACACACACATATGGATATACGATGAATCACTTTTAAAAAGAATACTTCATTTTCTAAACTTTCTTGCTCTATCACTTCGGCCGCAACATGATTCACAGCAGAGATTTTACTGGCACAAAAGTCTCCTGGCACAGTCCAACCTTGAAATATGCTCGAAGATACTTTTTTGAAGTAAGCTACGCGTACAAGCATGAAAAATTCATTTCAGTGCCCCTGGAGGAAAATTTGAACAGCACTGGACCACTACAGGAACATGATACTCTTTGTATATAATAAATCTGACCCTCTTCCATTAAATCTGACACTGTTGTGGATCATTTTATTTATTCTTTTTGCAGCGCTTTGCAAGATTTTCCAAAACGGTACTATCCTTCCTCGGTATGGTTAGTCAGCTCCCACATGGCACGATCCTGACAGGCCAGACGTTTCAGGATCCCGATCGGTCGGAGAGACGGATACAAACGCTGCGCCGGCGGCATTTATAATGTAAATAGCCTCGGCTTATTCCAGGAGTCAGCTTTCCGTCTGCTCGCTTTATCACTTCGGGTTTGTTTGCTCCTCCGTAATGTAATGCATGTCTATAAGGTCCCTCCAGATGCACGGTCTGAAAAATGACAGTTGAAATATCGAGGTTTGAGTGTCAGGTCTTTTGTAATGTATTTGTCCCAGAGATGCCTGATAAACCTGCCAGTCCTGTAATGAAGGAGTGAAAAAAATGACTTGGCTGAAATTCTGATCAGGAACATGAGGCAAGCAGAACCATTCATTTCTCATACACATCTTTTTCTATGGTCCAGACCAATATATGTACTGTATACAACGTTAAAAAAAAAACTGTTTATTTGCTTTTAGAATTAATTTTATCTACACCATAAATAACAAATGTTATATTCACTGTGCATAGATCAAAATGAATGAATGAATGGATGGATGGATGGATGGAAGAACAAAATGGTAATACAAGGATATTATTGTTTTTGTTGTTTGTCTGTCCTTTAAACACTTTATTCAATATATATAATATGCATTCATTAGTTATGCATTCATCGTTACACTTTAATGGTTAAGTGGTAACCCTTCCAGGGTTCGGGTTTGATTCTTGTCTTAGGGTTTGTGTGCATGGAGTTTGCATGTTCTCCCCAAGCTTGGTGGGTTTCCTCCAGGTTCTCCGGTTTTCTCCCACAGTCCAAAGAGATGCAGAATCGGCGTTCCCAAATTACCCGTAGTGTGTGAATGTGCATATCCTACCATGGTTGTAAAAATGGGAATAAATACAGTGGTCACCATTGTCCTCCACGGTCCCTAGTTGGACTACAGAGGTTCCTAGATGGAATTACACATAACGTTGGAGAAAATCTAAAGTAAGTTCTTGCTCTCACTTACATTATAGCACATATAAACAGTTGTTCCCTCACCAGACTCTCTTATTTCTGTCTTCAATTTAATTAACTAAAGAACAGCTTGAAGCATGGAACAGAAACTCATCTGTGCTAAAAAAAATAATAAAATCCAAAAAGTGTGACTTTCCAGCTTTACCTCACCATATCAATGATTTCACCAATCAGTTCCTGTAGAGCATCCACCATACACACCTCTGTGAATGACACTTTACTTTAGAAACAATGAGACTTTTGATGTAGTTTATGGCCTATCGAAGTTGGTAACCAATCAGAATCGAGTATTCACCAGTACTGTGATGTGTCTTGGAAATGGAAATAATTCATATAAATGATCCATCTCAAAGTGTTCGGGCATAGCGAGAAGGAACGGCGCATGCCAGATGTTCATCCCACCTGGACGTACGTATTCATGTTCTATAAGCTTCATCATGCAGTGGCAGACATGTGGGTGTCACAGGAAAGCAGGGTCGCACTCTTTTTTAACACCCGCTTCTTTTCCTTCATGCTCGGCATGTTTTTAGACCAGCTGTTGCGTCCTGATTTTCTGGTACACTAAAGACAGGCTGAGAAACCGTCAAACAAAGTTATCGGTGCATGGTGTTTCAGCCTGCAGCAAACCCTGACCACTGCATATGGTATCAGGGGACCACGCGAGGCAAAAAAAAAAAAAAAGGGAGAGTAAATGATACAGCGTTCCCGTTTTTAATAAAGCAGTCTGGGTTGTTTCCTGTCTGCATCCCAAACATCCTCCCTCGTCAGGCCTCGCCTAATTATCCCTGAGGTTTTCTCTTGTAAGGGAGACTGGGGGAGTGTACGCTGTGTGGCCAGATGTTAAAGATGTCCTGCAGTATTCTTTCTTCTAATCAGGTGAGACGCAGCAGAACTGAATTCAAATATTGACTGATTTCTTTAATATCAAAATTAGGCGTTAAATAAAATCAATGAACAGTGTAGACTGTTTCTGTTGACCTTTTTCTTTTATTTACATCCTTAAGCCTCTAATGCTTTGCTTGTTTTTTTTTAATAAAACACATTTTGAGTCATTTTATGTTTAGTCAAACCTAACCCAGTTGAGCCATTTCCACCACTTGGTTGATGTATGATGTGCTAAAAAATCCACTAGATATAATTGTTTGTTTAAATGGCATTGATTTGTAACATGAGAAATAAGGGGGATCCAATGAATAGAATCTAAGAATACTTGCACTGTTGCACACCACCAACATTTAGAATGTTTTTTTGTTTTTTTTTTGTATTTGTAAATATATTAATACTTTTACCATGAAGCGACATCTCAACCGTTTGGAAGAGGCCTACATTGAGGTCTGGAAAAAAAGGAAACAAGTATTGATTGTTGTTATTATGGCTCCAAGGAATTAATAAAAAAAATAAGTTCCCATTTTTGACTTGGATTTTTATCCCTTTTGGGTGTTAAAGGGATAAGAAAATATTAAAATGACCTTGGAACAGCTCTGTCCACATAAAAAAAAAAGCCAGCTGATTCTATCCAAGGCTCTTTAGATGTCCCTTATTAGACATAGTTCTGATAGTTAGGACCCTTTTTTCCAAACTTTATTTTTTTTATTTATTTAATAAACAACAACCTAAAACTCACCTAACTGACAATCCCTGGTAGCAAGTGTAGGGTCTACAGCTAAGATCCCTGAAAATCCTCCAATTCTAGTGTAAAAGCCATGAATAAGAAATCAAAAAATTATGCTGAATTCATTATTTTTAAAAATATATTATTACTAATCATCATAATCAATTTTAAGGGGGGAAAAAGCAACCAGGTGGTCACATTTTCCAGAATGAAAGTGTGATAAATATTCATTAAATAGCATGACCTTTTCTTGGTGCTTTTCCAATCAAGGTCTTGCATTGTTCTGAGGAAACACAGCAACTACAAATTAAGCTGGAAATCTTTGGTACAATTACTTTTTGTTAAATAAATGCACACCTGAATAAGAAATTCCAAATGTCTAGACAAGGGCCATCTTTCAGGGTTTATGGTTTTAACTTGGAGACCATACAGTGGGTTCTACTGTCCTGGTCTTATTTTGTTAGCTTTCTTCCTCTCTAATGCAGTTATTTAAATACCAGAATATAATTTAATATAAATATTTGTGAACCATACAGGAAGATTCAGGGCAACAATAATTATTCTAAAGCAGTCAATATACCCTAATGCTGGTGGTGCTGTTCTTTTGGCTGCGTCCATTAATTGGTTGGCACAACAAACCGTCAAATCCACATTTAACACAGGTTTGACTTCAGATGCCCTCCTTGAATCAACCCTTACATTTTTATTGGGACGTTGTTCTGGAACTAAGGATGCCTTGCATCAAGTTGCTGGGAAACGAACATGGGCCTTCTGCATGGCAGGTGAGAAGCCTACCACTGAGCCAACATTGTAGTGCTTATTAATTCTACACAGGAATACCAACACTCTTCTTAACATCATTACCTGCCTGGTACCTGCCTTGGCACCTGATATATACGGAAAATGAAGATAAATCAAGGTCGGTATGTTAAACATGGCACATTCATTATTCTAGAAACATACTTGCTACATACATTTAATCTAACACATCCACTTCCTGGATAACGTTGTGTCCCAACACCTCCTCACCTCCTCGCCTTCACTCAAAGCATTCCTGGGCCAGATCGAGTTAGAACATAAGAAGAACTCGACTCTAAATTATGGATGATGCCTCTCAGCCATGCCAAGCTGTTTAGATTTCATGTTGCACATACGTTGGTCAAGTTCTTGTAGCAGATCAAATTTTGATGTATCTGATAGCACGCTACATCAAGGGTTGTTGGTGCCCAGACGACACTTGACAGCTTGTATTTTTCTGTGCAGTTATCCAATTTGTATTCATCTCTTAATTTTGCATTTGACGTCAAGGGCACGTGAAGAATGCTTTCCTTTTTTCTTTTGGGGGTGTGGAGGATGTCAGAAAGAAGTACTAATAAAGTCATGCACAAACTTATAACGTTCGCCTTCCAGGTAATAATTATGCCATGACATGAGAACAAAGAAAACTAAATTAGAAACAGCTTTCAGCTGCCGTCTCTTGTTGGCTCTCGGTTTAATAACAAATTCGTTAGCCATGTTTATTGACTTGCACATAATTAGAGATGGGTGAGATGATGGATTGAATTTCACTCAAGTGCCCGTCGCATACTAGATGATACTTCTAGAGTGTGTTGTTTTCTGATTTGTGGGATTGCACGTCTGATTGAGTGAACGACCAGAAAAATATGGGTTAAATAATTTAAGTACTCTCGGTGAAGAAAAACAAAATCCTCAGGAGGTTCGTTGGATGGTTAAAACCTCTAGCTTCCTAACAGCAAACTTTTCTGAAAACAAAACTTGATATTAACTTGAAGGATTCTCACACACAAGAATAAATCAAAGAACAGTTTTAGGGGACAGGATTAAGATCCTTTGCAGCCCAGAGACTTGCTAGTACAGATTGAAACATAAAGAACAATGTCATCTACATATAGGGGAATGTCCCAGGTTGAAGCATGAAATAAGATGTCATCTTCATAAAACGAAGTGCCCCAGATTAAAACATAAACTGAGATGTCATCTGCATATGAGTGAACAGCTGAAATAAAAACTAAAAGTAAGATGCCTGCAAAGTAAGCAACACTCCATAGTGAAAAGGAAAACCTTTACACTTTAACAATAAAACCAAATAACAGGTAAAGTGAATAAGATCGATTATCTTTACTATGGCACCCGTCAAAGGTGTGATATACACACTACCGTTCAAAAGTTTGGGGTCACTTGCAAATTTCTTTGTTTTTGTTTAGTGATTTATTTTCTACAT
>JAQMYJ010000013.1:17330448-17383558 GCA_030014305.1 Clarias laeviceps | reverse complement strand
GGTCTGTTACCTCAGACTCGTAATGTCTGCTCCGTCATCACCTCAGACTCGTAATGTCGGCTCCTTCGGTCACCTCAGACACGTAATGTCGGCTCCTTCGGTCACCTCAGACTCGTAATGTCGGCTTATCATCACCTTAGACTCGTAATGTCGGCTCCTGGATCACCTCAGACTCGTAATGTTGGCTTCTTCATCACCTTAGACACGTAATGTCGGTTCTTTGATCAACTCAGACTCGTAATGTCGGCTTCTTCATCACCTTAGACATGTAATGTCGGCTTCTTCATCACCTTAGACATGTAATGTCAGTTCCTTGATCAACTTAGACTCGTAATGTCGGCTCCTTGATCACCTCAGACTCGTAATGTCGGCTTCTTCATCACCTTAGACACGTAATGTCAGTTCCTTGATCAACTCAGACTCGTAATGTTGGCTTCTTCATCACCTCAGACTCGTAATGTCGGCTCCTTGATCAACTCAGACTCTTAATGTCGGCTCCTTGATCAACTCAGACTCGTAATGTCGGCTCCTCGATCAACTCAGACTCGTAATGTCGGCTCCTCGATCAACTCAGACACTTAATGTCGGCTCCTTGATCAACTCGGACTCTTAATGTCGGCTCCTCGATCAACTCGGACTCGTAATGTCGGCTCCTCGATCAACTCGGACTCGTAATGTCGGCTTCTTCATCACCTTAGACACGTAATGTCGGTTCCTTGATCAACTTAGACTCGTAATGTCGGCTCCTTGATCACCTCAGACTCATAATGTCGGCTTCTTCATCACCTTAGACACGTAATGTCGGCTCCTTGATCAACTCAGACTCGTAATGTTGGCTTCTTCATCACCTCAGACTCGTAATGTCGGCTCCTTGATCAACACAGACTCGTAATGTCGGCTCCTTGATCAACTCAGACTCATAATGTTGGCTTCTTCATCACCTTAGACATGTAATGTCGGTTCCTTCGGTCACCTCAGACTCGTAATGTCGGCTCCTTGATCACCTCAGACTCGTAATGTCGGCTTCTTCATCACCTCAGACTCGTAATGTCGCCTCCTTGATCAACTCAGACTCGTAATGTTGGCTTCTTCATCACTTTAGACATGAAATGTCAGTTCCTTCGGTCACCTCAGACTCGTAATGTTGGCGCCTTCATCACCTCAGATTATAATTACAGCCCCTTCGTCACCTCAGTCTCATAATGTCAGCTCCTTCTGGATATCCGGCTTGTAAAGTCGTCTCCTTCCTTACCTCAGTCTCATAATGTCAGCTCCCTTCTTATGTCAGACTCGTAATGTCGGCTTCTTCTTCACCTTAGATTATAATTACAGCTCTTTTGTCACCTCAGACTTGTAATTTTGTCTCCTGCATCACCTCAGCCTCGTAATGTCGGCTCCTGCATCACCTCAGCCTCGTAATGTCGGCTCCTTCATCAGCTCAGACTTGTAATTTTGGCTCCTTTACCACCTCAGACTCTTAATGTTGGCTCCATCATCACTTTAGACTAACTGTATAATGTTGGCTCCTTTGTCATATGAGCTTTGTAATATTGGCCCTTTGTCACCTCAGACTCGTAATGTCGGCTTAACATCACCTTAGATTCGTAATGTCGGCTCCTTCGGTCACTTCAGACTCGTAATGTCGGCTTATCATCACCTTAGACTCATAATGTCGGCTCCTTCGGTCACCTCAGACTTGTAATGTTGGCGCCATTGTCACCTCAGACTCATAATGTCAGCTCCTTCTGGATATCTGGCTTATAAAGTTGTCTCCTTTCTTACCTCAGTCTCATAATGTCAGCTCCCTTCTCATGTCAGACTCGTAATGTCGGCTCCTTCTTCACCTTAGATTATAATTACAGCTCTTTTGTCACCTCAGACTTGTAATTTTGTCTCCTTCGTCACCTCAGCCTCGTAATGTCGGCTCCTGCATCACCTCAGCCTCGTAATGTCGGCTCTTTCATCACCTCAGACTTGTAATTTTGGCTCCTTTACCACCTCAGACTCTTAATGTTGGCTCCATCATCACTTTAGACTAACTGTATAATGTTGGCTCCTTTGTCACCTCAGACTTGTAATGTCTGCTCCCTCCTCACATCAAATTCGTAATTTCGGCTCTTTCATCACCTCAGATTCAGAATGTCAGCATCTTCATCAACTCAGACTCATAATGTCGGCTCCCTCCTCACGTCAGACTCATAACGTCGGCTCCTTCATTACCTCAGACTTGTAATGTCGGCTCCAGCTGGATGTCAGGCTTGTAATGTCGGCTCCTTTGTCATATGAGCTTTGTAATATTGGTCCCTTTGTCACCTCAGACTCGTAATGCCGGCTCCTTCATCACCTCAGACTCATAATGTCAGCTTCTTCATCACGTCAGACTCATAATGCCGGCTCCTTCATCACCTCAGACTCATAATGTCAGCTTCTTCATCACGTCAGACTCATAATGTCGGGTCCTTCATTACCTCAGACTCGGAAAGTCGGCTCCTTCATTACCTCAGACTCATAATGTCGGCTCCTTCTGGATGTCAGGCTCGTTATGTTGGGTCCTTTGTCATATGAGCTTTGTAATATTGGCTCCTTTGTCACATCAAACTATGTTGGTGACATCCTTCATGACCTCCTTCTGGATGTCAGACTGAAGAATTAGTGTAAGAGTAGTTTGGTAAGCTGTCTGATATACGATGCCTCTTATTTATTTTCTCTCCACAGGGGATCTGTATATCGGGGGTGTGGCTAAAGAGATGTATAAAGAACTTCCCAAACTGGTTCATGCCCAGGAGGGATTTCAGGGCTGCCTGGCCTCGATGGACCTGAACGGTCGACTCCCAGACCTCATCTCCGACGCTCTGACATGCGTGGGGCAAATCGAGAGGGGCTGCGAAGGTCAGAGATTTTTATTTATTTATTTATATATTCATAAAGTTATAAAACTATATTAACAATTTAAGTGTCATGACTTTTATATGGATAAGATTTAGGAGGAAATTGCCTTCCTTTACTTCCTCTGCTTTATTAGCACGTCAGACTCGGAGCATAAAATGAACGAAGCGCTGAACTTCAGTGATTTGATTTTTTTTTTTTCTGAACTGTCCTTTTTATTTTGTAATAAAACTCCACATGAATGAATTATTGTTTAGTATGTTTAGCAAATAGTCTTCACACACACACACCCTTAGGCACCGTTTATGGTTAATAAAGTTGGAGTGCACTCTGCTGGAATGCTGTAAATCCGCAGCTCATGGTGTTTCTGTACGGTTCTATCATAATCAGACTGCGTGATTTGTGTCGTTCGAATTATCTCTCCATCTTCACGCTGTGTTCGGGTCAGACGTTTTACCCGGAGCGCTCGCTGAATAATACATAGAGTGGGACCGTCCTCTATGTCCAGGGAGAGTGTGTTCTCTCATCCCTCTCTCATTCGTCTCACCTGTCTCTCATCTGTTTCTCATTCATCTTCCATTTGCCTCTGAACTGTCTCTCATCCCTCTTTTATATGTTTTTCATTCCTCTCACCTGTCACGTATCCTTCTCTCATCTATCTCTCATCTGTCGCTCTTCCCTCTTTCATCTTTATCCCATCTGTCTCACATCTCTCTCATCCCTTTCATGCACCTCTTATCTGCTTCTCATCCCTCTTTCATTGGTCTCTTATGTGTTTCTCATTTTTCTTTCATCCTTCTTTTATATGCCTATTATCGATTTTTAATCCAGCTTTCATCCGTCTTTTGTCCATCTCCCTTCTGTCTCTGATTCATTTCTTATCCATCTTTCATCTCTCTCTCATACCTTTCTTATCCACCTCTCATGCTTTATATATACTGTATCTCTCATCCTGTGTGTTCATCTCTTATACGTCTTTCTGCTGCCTCTTATCTGTCTCTCACCTCTCTTTCATCCACGTCTCATTCTTTTTTATGTGTCTTTTGCTCGTTGACTTTTATCCACCTCTCACATCTTTCTCATCTTTCTCATCTTTCTCTTCTTTCTTTCTCTTCTTTCTTTCTTTCTTTCTCATCTTTCTCATCCTTTCTTTCTTTCTTTCTTTCTTTCTCATCTTTCTTTCTTTCTCACCTTTCTTTCTTTCTTTCTTTCTTTCTTTCTCATCTTTCTTTCTTTCTTTCTTTCTTTCTTTCTTTCCTTCTTTCTTTCTTTCTTTCTTTCTTTCTTTCTTTCCTTCCTTCCTTCCTTCCACTTTGCTACACTCTCTCTTCATTAACAGTGTGTCATTAACCTGTACAGACGGCACACACATGCTGGTGTGTGTGAATGAGACATGGGTGAGAAGGATGATGAACAGATTTACAGTTAAACTTCACCTGATTCGAGAGTCTGTAGAATTTGTCACATCTGGATGAACAGCTGCTCCTTTTGTTTTTGTTACGTATTTAAAGTACATAATGAACTACTTAGAAGTTTTGATTCTGTTGCTTTACTCATTGTTGACATGAATGTGCTTTCCTCCCTCCCTCCACCCCCCGCCCCTCCTCCCCCCTCCAGGCCCCAGCACCACCTGTCAGGAGGACTCCTGTGCTAATCAGGGGGTGTGTTTGCAGCAGTGGGAGGGCTTCAGCTGTGACTGCAGCATGACCTCGTTTGGAGGACATCAGTGCAGTGATGGTGAGTGAAATAAACTCTGCACTTCATCATCATCATCATCATCATCGTCATGATCATCACCTCGCACTGTGAGATGGTCAGAAGTTGTTAAGCTTTAAGAGTCACTGTGTCTGCTCAAAAAGAAAGAAAGAAAAAAGGAAGGAAGGAAGGAACAATGAAAGAACAAAAGAATAAATTAAGAAAGAACAAAAGAATAAATTAAGAAAGAAAGAAAGAACGAAAGAATAAATTACAAAAGAAAGAAAGAAAGAACAAAAGAATAAATTAAGAAAGATAGAAAGAAAGAAAGAACGAAAGAATAAATTAAAAAAGAAAGAAAGAACGAAAGAATAAATTAAGAAAGAATGAACGAAAGAATAAATTAAGAAAGAAAGAAAGAATGAAAGAATAAATTAATTAAGGAAGAAAGAATGAAATAATAAATTAACAAAGAATGAAAGAATAAATTAACAAAGAAAGAATGAATAAATTAACAAAGAAAGAAAGAATTATAAAATTAACAAAGAAAGAAAGAATGAATGAATAAATTAAAGAAAGAAAGAAGGAATAAATTAACAAATAAATAAATAAAGAATGAATAAATTAACAAAGAAAGAAAGAAAGAATGAATAAATTAACAAAGAAAGAAAGAATTATAAAATTAACAAAGAAAGAAAGAATGAAAGAATGAAAGAAGAAATTAACAAAGAAAGAAAGAAAGAATGAAAGAAGAAATTAACAAAGAATGAAAGAATAAATTAACAAAGAAAGAAAGAATGAAAGAGTAAATTAACAAAGAAAGAAAGAATGAATAAATTAACAAAGAAAGAAAGAATTATAAAATTAACAAAGAAAGAAAGAATTATAAAATTAACAAAGAAAGAAAGAATGAATGAATAAATTAAAGAAAGAAAGAAGGAAAGGCTTAAGTTGCATTATACATCATCCACATTAATGTGGATGATGTATAACAAATCCTAAATAATTAGTAAAAGCAAGAAAGAAAATAATTTACAAAAGAAAGAAAAAATTAACAAAGGAAGAAAAACATACAAAATAAACTTTACTCAAAGCATTAATGTATTTTATATGTAATAGAAATAATCCAGACTGTGAGAATTGAACGAAGAGAGAAAGAGAACGAGAGAAGTTCATTTACTTATAAAAACACATTTTTATTTGTTACTGAAAAACGTCACGCATCTTATCCATTTCCAGTTCCACTAAACACAGACGTTAGACGTCTTTCTCTCATAGGCTTCTCCTCTTACAGCTGTAATTCACAGCTCCAGCACTGGAGACTCAAGACACTCGAGAAGCAAGGAAATGGAAAAAAAAGATGAACATGAAAATAAATTAATACATTAATTTTTTTTTTTTAAAAAAGCAAAGATGAGGAAAAAAAAGAAATGTCACACTAAAAGATAGATAGAAGTTTTTCTAAAAACAATTAAAGAAAAACAATAACATTTTAAATCTGTTTATTATTGAATGACTAGATTGTGCACAGTCGGTTGTTACTATGGAAACAATAATATATAAGTACTGTTACAGAGAACTGAACAGCACTGAGGTATAATTGCCATGGCAACCATCTTAAACAACTATGCTACATCTTTATTATATCTATTTTTCTTAGTGTCGCAGATGGAGTAATTACACTTTAATTAAACATGAGAGTATGGACCGGAGAGGAAATTTAATTAAACATTTTATTCGAAAATAAACAATAAATGCTAGTATAAAATGTGTTAGTGTGTGTTAGGAAAAACAAACGAGGGAGACAATACTCCATTCTATGTGTTTTTTTTTTTAGGCTTGAACCTTATTTAATATAAATAATAATCGAATGATTCCTTTATGGAGTAATACAGTAACGCTCAGAAACTTTGCTTAATTCAGCCGCAGCTCTAAAGCTTCGTTGTCGAGTCGTGAGTGAGCCGCGTTCCCGGTAATTAGAGGACAATGACAAGCCCTGACCTACAATCTCTGTGTTTGTCAGTATGATCTGAGTGTGTAAAGAGCGTCGAATAGGAGGAGGACGTTTCATTAAGGACGCTGCATTAATGCACGCGGAAATGTCAGACGCAGTCGACTGGGTGGGAGTGAAACTCATTTTAGTGCACAAAAAGACAATTAAACGAGAGGATTGGTGTGGACGTGCGAGGCGAAAGGACGCCGATGTGCACTGCTTAGCTACAGCACAGCTGTCTTCTCAGATATGTGTGTGTGTGTTTTGTTTTACCAACTTTTTTGACTACTGTAAGTCAATAAAAACAAGTAGTGCAGCACTTTTACTTAACAAACTACAAAGCTGTAGAAGAAGATTTGAAAGGAAGCGTTTTCCGATCAGCCGTAAAACCACCTAGGGTTTGGGTTTCCCCTTGTGCCACTGGCACTGCTCAGGCGTGGCTCCACTGGGTCTCTAGGGATGTGCTGTGGTATCTAGCACCAGGACGTCGGCAGCGGGTTCTTTGGGAGTTGTGGGTTGTGGGGTTGAGACTCCGTGGATCAGATTTATTTCTTCGATGCATCCCATGGGATCTGGTGAGTTTGGCAGTAGAGTCGGTAGTCTTGGGCTCTTTGTATGCTTGGCTTCAGGCATGGTGGACTGTGGTGCACTGGGTGTTTTGGGGCTTATTCCCTCATGTTCAGCACTGACTTTTTTCAGTGATTTGTGCTGCATTGGCCTTTCTGTGGTATCGGACCTGACGGGCTGGCCTTTGGTCCTCACGTGCACGGGTGAACATAGGATCCTGTCACCAGAATTTGATCACCAGGTTTGATTTCAAATAAAGTCATAACAGAAGATAGTAGACGGTATCTACAGTAATCCCACCTTTCACTCTAAAGCCTCCACTACTTCTTCTTCTTTTCGATTGGTCTCCATTTACCTCTGTAAAAGTAGATGTATACAACATCTACATTTTGTCACTCCAACCTCCTGCATGTCATCCCTCACCGCATCCATAAACCACCTTTTGGGCCTTCCTCTTCTCCTCCTGCCTGACAGCTCCATCTGTACCATCCTTCTCCTCATATACCCTTATCCCTCCTCTGCACATGACCAAACCAGCCTCTCTAACTTTGTCCCCCAAACCGTCCTACCTGCACTGTTCCTCTAATACAATCATTTCTAATCCTGTCTAGTCCCAAAGCAAATTGGACTTTGTGTCTTTTTGTCAGCGGCAATACCTCCAAACCGTACTTCCAGTTGGGTAGAAATTTCATGATTAAATTCTGAGTTGATTGCCCTTCAGCTCTGATGTTTCTTCAACTGCATATGTTGGTCTATTTGCACCGTTAGCCATAATGCAATTTGACTACTTGTTAAAAGTGATGCGATTCTGGTTCAACTATACTGTACATAAAGAGAGTGCTTTAATCTTTACGCTTCCATGCTAATAGTGCCCGTCATCTTGTACAGTAGATCGCTAACCTTTCGTCTTTGTATCATATAACTGCAGTGCATTCTGGGAATCCTTCTACATTGGATTATTATGATGTCACATGAAAATGAAAAGCGAGCCCTTGTATTTTGTACATGGGAATTCTCTGTTCGCGCTAGCAATAAAAATGTCACCCTGTACCATCAAATCAACTCGATAAACGAAAGTTAATGTCTCACAGGACAAATCCAGGGAAATTCAGTATTACTCTTCCACATTCTAAGCGCTTACTCGATACGGATTCAGGGCGGAGTCAGAATAATCAGAATCACAAACTTCGCCTCCGGGTTCATTTCCCAGGTCCGAGTACCGACTCGCACAGAAAGAGTGAAAGTAGTAAAACTCTGCAGTGTGAAATTTCCCAGATGTTGCTTTATTATCCAGTAAGTAGGCACTCGTGTACGTTGCAGTCTAATTAATAATTATATTATGTCCACACTCTGCTTTTGCCACTTGCTCCATAAAGTGTAACAGATGGCCTTTAGTGAACCACAACGCTGAGCACCCAGAGGAGTCGTTCAGGCTGTAATTACACACACAGGAAGTAAACACAAGAGGGAGAGAGAGAGAGAGAGAGAGAGAGAGAGAGACTCTAGTAGAAGAATGAGGACAGGTTGTGTTTTAGGTCGAGTAGAAAGCGCTCACGAGTCCGTGTTTATACAGTATGTGCCGCGTGGAACAGTGTGATCAGCGTGATTATGGAACCGTGATCACTTTCACTCTTTTACTTTCTCAGCTTTATGGATCGTCACGAACACCTGATTAGAATGTTCCAGATGAAACTGAATGAGTTTTATTATTAAAAGTTTTTTTTTTCTTTTACTCTTAAAGTTAATACTAGATTTTGTGCTCTCAGCTCGCTGGACCTCAACACAGCACATCATGTCTGCGATTGGAGTCACCTGAAACTGTGTCATTTATTTTCTGCAAGCTTCCTTACATTACTGATTTTTTTTTTTTTTTTACTGAATTCTCCTCTTCTTTAAATTTATCTTATTTTATTTACTTATTCTTCTTTTCATGTCTTTTTATACTCTGTTTTTGTTATTATTGTCAATTCTTAATTTAATTCTTATTAATCCTTATATCTGCATCATTTTCCTTATTCTCATTGCTTTTATTAGATTTTTTTTGTCAATTAGCACTTTTTCTTTCTTTCTTTCGTTCTTTCCCCATTTTCATCTCCTCCTGTAATTTCTTTATCATCTTTTTATGGTTTAGCTTTTTTTTTTCATTGATACATTGAAACATTGATAAGGAGAAATTTAGTTTAAGGAGAAATGTGTTTATATATTTTTTTATGGAAGGAGTCTCCAGTGTCAGTGCTCTGCAACAGGTTTAAACTGGAGCTCCCAACGTCTTTAGGACAGAAGAGTTTTCTCTTGCTGGTTTCTCAGTAGCATGACAAGCTGCAATTTTTCTGATCCTGTTTGATCCTGATTATTTTTTTAAAGAAATTTAATTTAGAATAAAGAGAAGCAGATGCTGGAACGACTGTTATTAGCTGCAATAACATAAGGGAGAACTTACAAGACCAAATGTACAGTATATCTTCAAAAAATTTAATTACAAGAAACTGGCACCAAATGTTTTATTATTATTATTATTATTATTATTATTATTATTATTATTTATGCCAGAATTTGTATTTGCACTATGTAAAGCTGTGCTTATTTACTTAAATCTCCAATAGAAGGAATGCAGTGAAAAAATCCTACAGTCTGTTAGTTTGAGTCATTTCAGATTCATTAATCTCCAACCAGTGCACAAGCTTTGCTCAAAACTCCACCAGTTCTTTGTTCTTTCTGATTAATAGTGTGGTGTCTTATAAGCTACAGGTGATGTACGGTAAGTATTTTGTTCTCATTTATTATTAAGAAGCAGAGCTTTTAATTTTGACTGCTTCAATAGAGGTGAATGTATCTCACTGACTTGCAAGATTACTTTAAGTGCAACTGAAAATGTTCAAAATGTAATATATAGACAGACATTTAAAGAACAGACCAAACAAATCTTTATTTATTTATTTATTAATCAGAGTGAGTATTCCACTCAGACGGCAGTGATGGGCTAATAGTTACAAATCTTTTTTCCATTAATAATTAACTAAACTAACTTTAAATATTTAAACTGATTAGCCATAACATTAAAACCACTGACAGATAACGTGAATATCTCATTACAGTGTGGTCTGTCAAGGTCAGAGGTATATTAGTCATTAGGTAACCAGTCAGTTCTCAAATTTGACGTAATGAAAGCAGGAAAAATGAGCAAGAAGAGACTGACAAGAGTAGTAGAAGTCTATAATAACTCTATAATCACTCTTTGAAAACACGATGAGCAGAAAAGCATCTCAGTATGTACAAACATCCAACAGCCAGGAAAATCCAACTCCTGCAAACAAACAATCAAACAAAAACATTTTTATTTAAAGTTTAATATTGTTTTCTTATTTTTATTTATTAATTGTAGTTTTGTACCCCACACTTAGAAGTGTTTAAGTAGTTTATTAAAAAAGCAACTTTAAATGTTAAAACATTCTGCAGTAAATTCAACAAACAAACAAACAAAAAAGAGAAATAAATATATTTGTTAATCTTTCTTTCTGTCTCTCTCTCTTTTTTTTTTTTACATTTATTTTTCCTTTTTTTTAACCTCTCACTCAGATGTACTTTGAAGTGGCTTTATTAGTCCAAAGAAATGCCACTTTTGAAATTGTTAAAAGGTCCTACAATAAATATAAGCAATATATTAAACAAAAACATTAAACAAAACAAACAATTAAACAAAAACATTTTTATTTAAAGTTTACTATTGTTTTCTCATTTTTATTTATTAATTGTAGTTTTGTACCCCACACTTAGAAGTGTTTAAGTAGTTTATTAAAAAAGCAACTTTAAATGTTAAAACATTCTGCAGTAAATTCAACAAACAAACAAACAAAAAAGAGAAATAAATATATTTGTTAATCTTTCTTTCTGTCTCTCTCTCTTTTTTTTTTTTACATTTATTTTTCCTTTTTTTTAACCTCTCACTCAGATGTACTTTGAAGTGGCTTTATTAGTCCAAAGAAATGCCACTTTTGAAATTGTTAAAAGGTCCTACAATAAATATAAGTAATATAAACAGTCTAATAAATTAACATACTAACAAGCTAATAAATGTATAAATAAATATACAAATAAATAAAGATACTATAAACAAACATAAAGAAATAGAATTTTTTTCCTTATTCTTACCCTTCATTATTTTTTTATTTTTTTGCTCATAAATGTTTAAAGTGTACTTGTGGATGAAAGAAACTTAGCACATATAAATTTCTTGCTAATTTCATTTTTCTGTCCAAAAAAATAAGAATGTCCAATTTTATACAATAATCTGTGTCCATCAGCACCAGAAATTTAAAATCCAGATAATGTTGAGAATGACGTCATTGGTCCACGATATGGCATCCTCGCATGTCCAGCAAGTCCAACTACAGGCAAACATTGTTGAATAGTCTGATGACTAGACAGGATGAGCAGTATGATGTCAGCAAATTAGTCTGTTTCTCTCGGCATTGTCACTCCTGGCCGTCCAGACCTTGGGCGATCAGCAGTGGAACCAGTTGTTGTGAATCCAGCCTGGAAGTTCCATAGCCTGGAAAGGTCTTCCTGACAACTCCACACTGCTTGCGTTGCATCAATCTGAAGCATTGTGTTAAGACAAAATACACAATCAGAATATTGTCCTTACTTTTCACAGCAAGACATGTCAGCTGGACATATTCACAAGGCAATTTTTGTGCACGTAGAAGATGTGAGTTGTTGTGAAGGTTCTCCATGATAAAGAAATGCTCTGCTGAACATGACTGTGATTTTACCTGATCGGCGCCTCTTAGATCTTGTAAACATATTTGTATACGTATATTTTTTTAATAGTGCAATTTGTTCGCCATTGAATTGTTGCTTTAAGTTGTTTGAAAAGAAATCTAAACCTTTGCTTGGGGTAAATCCCCATTTCATGGATTTTCTTGAGCTGGATTTCTATGCAGGTGTCGATGTTTTTACTCTATCCATCAGTACACATTATTCCTTCACATTTGTACTGGACTGAACTTCAGCAGCACTTTCCATTGTTACAGCATGATATTTTTTCTTTTTTTTAGCACCAGATGGTGATTTCCTTTGAATCTTAAGCACATGATTAAGCACTCGATCGAGCAATTGATTTAAACCTACAGTCTCATTTCCTAAAAAAAAACATTTGGTCTACACAAGCCTGTAATATAGTCTGTAATATTACACAATGTGCTATTTAAATTCTGGAGCGATTGCGCTAATCGGCTAGATGTGTACAGGTTACACACGTTCGTCGTCACGGCCTGTTTATAATTGTACATTTAAACCTTTATTTCTCCATATGTTTCATTTTCCGTTGCATGTTTATGCATGTGTATAGGATTCATCAGTCATGATTCATCAGAAGTTTTATGAGCCATGAGCCCTTCTCTCCCTCCTTCTCCTTCTTCACACATCATTTGCCATATGTGGAGTAAGCAGTGCCCTTGAAACGCTAATGCTGGTGAACTTGCCTTTTTAAACTCATTTGTAAAACAGGAACGGCTGAAAATGCAAATGACGCTGCCAGCGCTGGCGACATGTTAGCAGAGACACGTATCAGCCGACGGTGCGTGTGTTTGTTATACAGGAAATCTTGTCGCTGTATATAAATATATATTTTGATCTCAGGGATAAAAGGCTAAAGCACTGCCGCTGCACTCAGCTGTATTGTGCAGCCTGCTTGTGTGTGTCTACTGATGTGAACGTAGCAATTATCTAACACAATTATGTACAATTTTGTAACCCTAAGACCCTAAGAGTGGGCTTAATAATCCATAAAATTGGTCATTTTAAATATTGTTTTTGTGTTTTAAAAAAAAAGGTTCTACGATCACACAATAAATGAAAAAAAATCATAATGAATAAATTTTTATTTTATTTTATTTCTCTTCATTTTTTCCCCGTCACTCACTAAAGTGATAAAAAGGGCAGTTTAAAAATGGTTGAAAGCTCATACATGAAACAAACAAATAAATAACCAAAAAAAGTTAATAAACAATAAAGAAAACAAGCAAATAAACAAATAAAATAATTATTTTTCTAGTTTATTAGTTTTATTTAGAAGCAGCATTGATAGTGTATGAAAATGTCAATTTAAATATTATTAAAATATTCTACAGTAAATAAGTCAATAAAACAATTATATTTATCTTCAATTTTGATCTTTATTTTACATCTATTTATTTTTCTTTTTTTTTTTCATTCTTTACCTCACACTTAGAAGTGTCTTTAATAGTCCAAAAAAATCATTTTTAGATATTATTAAAATGTTCTGCAGCAAGGAAACAAACAAACATTTTAATTTAAAGTTTTCTCTTTTTTAATTATTTATTGTAGTTTTTTACCTCACATTTTGGGGGTATTGTTTAAATAGTTCATAAAAAGCAACTTTAAATATTGCTAAAACATTCTGCAGTACATTCAACAAACAAACAAACAAAAACGACAAAGAAATAGATTTGTAATTCTTTTTTTCTCTTCTTTTAAATATTGTTTTTATTTTTTTTAACCTCTCACTTACTTTGAAGGGGCTTCATTAGTGGTCCTTTTGAAATTGTTAAGAGGTCCTACAATAAATATAAGTCATACAACATCATGTCATTAACATACTAACAAGCTAATAAATTTATAAATAAATATACAAATAAATAAATATGCTATAAACAAACACATAAATAAATAGAATTTTGTCTTTTTCTAATTCTTCCCCATCATTTTATTTTATAAAATTGTTAAAATATTATACAGTAAACAAATAAATAAATACATTAATAACATTTTATGGGTTTTTTTTCTTTCTTTTTCTTCTTTTTAAAATTTTTTTTTTTACCTCTTACCTACTTTGTAGGGGGTTTAATAGTCCATAAAAATGTCACTTTGTAAATTGTTAAAAGGTCTTACAGTAAATACAAGCTAACAATCTAATAAATAAATGATCAAACTAATTATCTAATAAAATAAGAAATAAATATACCACTATATTCTAATATAAACAAACAAATAACTAATGAACTGCTAAAAACCAATATAAAAACATAACAAATAAACTAATAAACTAATAAATAAAAAGTCACCTCACATCACTGACACTCATTTATTATCCCTCACACTTTTCTGACTGACACAGAACCCTCTAATGTTCATTTATTAGAGAACCTTTGAAATCCTGCTAAACAAGATCAAATCATAGTGAGCTACTTATCCTGTCCATTAAAGCGAAATTAATGCAATGTAGAAAAATTAAATAATCTAAAGCTTAATAAAAAAATATATATTGTCAAGTCTAATTAAGACAACATACTGGATCACCATCACTTAACAAAAAAAAAAAAAGTTCAATATTAAATCTTATGGATGTTATTAAAGTATCCATAACGGACATGTGCAGTGATATATTCTTTGTGCTCTGGTTCCTTCTTCATGTTGAAGGTTGGAGGTCACGACTCTACAAGTGACCCTCTCTGTTTCTCTCTTTACACAATGGCAGTGCGATAGTTTATTGCAGGTTGTCATGTTATCTACTCCATGCATCCTGTCTCTCTTATCTCTCTTAGGTTAAATCCTTCACTCAGTGAACATCGAGGGGTTTTCAATTTCAGATCATATGACCAAAAAACTTTTTTCCTTTTTTTTTTTTTTTCCTTTCATACAGTACATGTTAGGAGTAATTCTCTTGGCCTTGCAATTAATTTCATTGGTCTACTTTTCAGTCCATGAGATTTTCAACATTGTCCTAAAGCACCGGCTATAATTTTGTTTGCTCGTATAGTCAAAGTTATACTTGTATATAGAAATGTAGATGTTATGTTACATATGGGGATTCATAATATTGTTGTGGAGTGATAGCAATTTTGTACGTCACATTGGAGGCAACCTCCAATACATGTAATTGTAATATCACCTCTATTGATTATTTCTTCATCACAGGGTGATTCCTATGGAGATATCGTGAAACAGAAATAAGTTTGGCTCATAGTTGTTCTCATACACAGATATTAAATATGTAGTGCTGTGAGACCAGTTGGTAAGAACCATGTGACCATGGCGTGTCTTGTCCTCAAATTGAACCCTTGTTGTGCTTTTTCTACTCTTTTCCACTTTGCCTTTTATTTGCAAAGGCATCAAACCAACATTTGACTACACTGGTATTCTACATTCAGGATTTTAAAAAAATCTATATAAAAAAAAATCTAAATCCCACTGAAGCATCAAAAGTAGTTTAAAGGAACTGTTTATGAAAGAGTTTATTGTAGCTTGCTGCAATGCATTTCCCCATTCTAGCCTCTAGGTGGCACTCTGGTATCAGGAGAACCTTCAGATCACTCAGAAACCTCAGGAGATGGTTGTAGTTATAATTACACAGATGGCGGAGCTACAGTAGTGAGCGAGTTAAACTGAGATGAAGCCAAGCTGAGAGATCTTACTGTGTTCATTTTTTTATGACTGGAAAACCAGTCGTAGCCCAATCAAGCCAATCGACATGTGACCAACAAGTCTTAAAGGTTGTGGAAAAAATAGTACGAGCAATGATAATGAAGAACTGTGCTGCCTTCTATCCGACTTTAGCTGATTGTGTTTTTCAAAGTGGATCAAAGTCTCAGCCTGGAGAAGGGGAAAAACGAAAAGAAAAGAAGCAACAGAAAGAAGGAGATCAGTCGTTTCGGATGTCATGCCCGGTTCTTCATGGCAGACCTGCTTCTCCGAGGACAGAAACAAAGATGAGGAAGAAAGGAAGAGGTGGAGGAGGGTGGGAAACTCACACTCGGGTTGCCTCTGGTGGTCTGGAGGGATTTGAGGTTCTGTTTGTAGAAACAGGCCATGCTGATGGGAGCCTGCAGCTTGAATACTGTGTAGATGTACACACCACATTTGTTTTTTGTTCCTCATTCAATACATTTCGTTCGATTTTGGAAGTTGCCGGATGAGTGGGTTGTGCGAATCCTGTCGGAGGAGGCTGAGGCATTGCTCGAGATGACGTCACCCCGGTCGTCAGAGGAAACAGAGCCAAAGTAGCTTCTGAACTTGAGAACAGAAGCTGTTTAACTCCTTTCAATCTGTCCTACACTTTCCGTTTGATGAGAGAAAACAAGCAAGCGCACAAAATACATCGCTAAGGAACGCTGCTTGAGTGAAAAGCAGTCTATTACTCCAGCCTTTTTTTTCCCTTTTTTTTTTCAGTGGAGTGCATTGGGTAGAAAAAAAAATGGGAAAAAAAAAAAAAACTGGTCTGTTTTTAGTTATTTCTTTTCTCTATTCCTTTTTTTTTCCTCTGCAATGCACTGTGCAGCTTCTCCATTTGCATAGCCTCGTCTCCCGATCTGTCTCTCTCTCTCTCTCTCTCTCTTTCTCACTCTCTCGATCCTTTGCTGGATGCTGAAGCTGAGACTCCCCCCACCTCCCCACCTTCCTCCCTTCCTCCCTCCCTCTCCCTCTCTCTCTTTTCTTTTTCCCTCTCTCTCTCTCTCTCTCTCTCTCTCCCCTCCCTCTCCTCCTTTTGCTCTCTCTTTCACATAAACCTCCGGAGCTGCATTGCTGATGCCTCGTGGCCACGGACCGCCTCGGCTCCAGGTGTTCCCACGTCCTCATGCGTTTCAAGACGGAGTAGAGCGTCAGTCTCAGTCTCAGATCTCGTGTAGCCATCAGGACCGAGTTCTGGCTTGCGCTTTGGATCAGCTGGGACCGGCAGAGCATCTCTCAGGATATCGTTGTATCGAACCCCAGGGAGAAACTTTTGCATCAAACCTCGGGGCTAGTCCAAAGAAACACCTGGCTTGGTCTTCTTCTTGTTCTTCTTCTTCTTTCTTGCATCCTAGTACCTTTAGGAGTTGCTGGCCACTAAGTACGGAGAGGCTTCCTTGTTCGCAAGTGTTATTATTATAGTCACCTCCGTGTGTATGTGTGTGTACATGTGTGTGTACGTGTGTGGTGGGGTGGGAAATTGAGCAAGCTGTAGGGAATAGACTCGGATTGCTCGTTCCAGCTCCAAGATTGCCCTAATTTTGTGAGGGTTTTTCCCCCCCCTTTTGCCTTTCTCATTTTTTTCATAATGCTTGAAAGTGCTCTCGTTCTTGCGGCAAAACTGTGGATTTTCTCTGACTGAGGAACTAACAAGAAAAGGCTTCTCTTATCAAGCTTTGGGTTTATTCACACTGCCGGTTGCTTCCTCTGTGGATTATCTTTCAATTTTCTTGGTCTTTTTGCTTTCTTTCCTATTTTAAAAGGTGTGTGCGTGTGTTCTTGAGCATACGGGTCTCTGAGTGTGAGGAGCATGGGCCGCCAGGAACGCTAAATCCCGAGTCTGTCCTGTTACACTCTCCCTCTTGTTTTTGATGATGCCTGGGGGCTGGAGCCCGGAGGCTCTGGTCTGGCCCTCGGTTGGGCGCGTGGCCCTTTGCCTTGTGACCCTGACCCTTGGGGTGGCATGCGGGTCACATCATCCAAGGCCGGGCAAACATCACCACGCAGTCCCGACTGCCATTCACAGATTACCAGCTTCGCTCCGTGCAGGACATGGTGGGTACCTGGTTCTTATCTCTTATATTTTTTGTTGTTTTTTTGAGGGCTAATATCCAATTAACTTGATCTCCTCAGCACATTATGAATATATCCGTATCCACTGCGCACCCTCGCAGATTAACTGGGATTAGTGGGTAACACTTGCCGCATGCTGTATGCTTGGCACGTTTCCAAGCCGAGCCACAATTCTAGAGGGGCCCGTGGGTTGAATATCCCAAAGGAACATGTGGGACAAACAGGAAGGATCTCTGGAATCAGGGACTAAGCTTGGCACTAATATTTGTGCAGCTTCCATGAATGAATAAGATGTCATCCGCATATATAC
Organism: Clarias laeviceps; assembly: GCA_030014305.1. NCBI lineage: Eukaryota > Metazoa > Chordata > Actinopteri > Siluriformes > Clariidae > Clarias > Clarias laeviceps. The sequence continues at coordinate 17,365,565 of JAQMYJ010000013.1, read as the reverse complement.
TGTATATTCTTTTAAACCAACTCTTCATCCATAGAATGCTCTGTGTGAGTTTTAAGTGAGACTAATCTTTGTGTTTTTCTTCTTGGACAAAAAAATATATAATGTCATTATTATGTTTATTAATAATAGTCATCTTTATATTAAACATTAAAAGGTTGGTGGTGATGATGGTGACAAAACCAGTGGATTTAGGAGGGATTTTATTTGCTGAGAGATGATTGGGTGGTGTGAGCTTTAGAGTCCTGCTGAGGTGGCTGGAGAACCAATTAGGCCACTCGGCTGGTGTCTGTCTGTGACACACACACACACACACACACACACACACAGAAACTTAAATCCACATACCATCTCTCTGCGGAGAAGCAGATAGATCCTGTGTGCATCTTGTCAGAGAAAGGTCTCCTCCGCATCCTGTCCCTCTTGAGTTGTGTCAGGAACGGCTAGACGCTTGGACGTGCCCGATCTGACATCATTAGGTTACATAATCCAATCCAGGGCGCCACTTCATGACTGATAATAAAATTTGGAGGGCCATTATGCATAGAGTAATGATGTCTTTTCAGGACTTTGTGTCTTCAAGTTTTTCAATTTCCATTTCCATTTCTCTCTCTCTCTTTCTTCCCCCCTTGTCTTGGAGAGCGTGTGCATGATTTTCGGGGACGATGTTGTTAAAATGTTCTATTAATCCATTCGAGCATAAGCACCTCTTCATTAGCTCGGTAACGTGCAAGAGGAAATCAATTAAAAGCAATAGCGCTCGATGTTTGTCGAACGTTCCTGATAACGTTGCTTGTATACTGGCTGTTGGTTCTGCATTGATTATTTTCTATACACAGGGGTGTATTTTAAGCTACAGCTCTAGTGTACCGTTCCAATTACCAATCCACCTCTTCCTTCCTCTTTCTTTTCATTCTGTCCTTTCCTATTTTTCTCTCTTGATATTTTTTCTTCTCTTCTCCTGTTGTGTTTTGGTCCTATTTCTGTCTTTTTGTCTCTTCTTTTTAAAATTTCTTACTGTATATATATATATTTTTTTTATTTACTCCCTAGATTTTTTTTCTCTCTTTTTGCTTCTTCTCTTCTCGCCTTCATTTTCTTCTCTTCTCTTCCAATTTTTTTTTACTAATAAATTTTTCCCCTATTTTTTCTCTCATCTTCTCTTATCTTCTCTTATCTGTCCATGGGTCTCTTTTGTGGTATATTTTAATTATTTCTTTTTTTTATTTGTTTCTAATTTTGTCTCTTATTTTTCATCTCCAGTTATTCTCTTTCTTTCTATACCTAGTTTTTTTTTCCTTGTTGTTTTTGTGAATTGCATCTCTTCTGTTTTATCCTTATTCATTTTTTCTCTTCTGATTTTTGTCTCTTCTTTTCTCATTTTTTGTCTAATCTTCTGATTCCATTTGTCCTCTGCTTATTTATTTTCTCCTCCTTCCTTTTTATTGTCTTGTCTTCTTTTTTATTACAGTTATATTGTTTTTATAGTTTTATTTTTTCTGTTTCATCTCCTCTTTCTCTTCTCATTTCTTTTTGTGTTATCCCTTTCTTTTTATCTCAGTATTTTTGACATCTCTCTCTCTCTCTCTCTCTCTCTCTCTCTCTCTCTCTTATATATATATATATATATATATATATATATATATAAAGAATAACAATAACAAAAAAAAAATGGACATATACGTACTGTACAAAAAATGTATACACACTTCAGGAAAAAAAAATTTGCATGATGCATATTATATTAAGATAATATATATAAATTTAGTATTAAAATATAAAAGTTTTTCTTTTCCTGAAGTGTGTATATATTTATTTGGCTGACTATGTATAACCGATTATGATCTATTTTTATTCTTCTATTCTAGTCTATTACCATTATTATATTATATATTATATTGTTATTTTCTTTGACTTTTATCTTTTTCTGTCTTTTCCTTTCTGCTCTTCTCATTCAATCTTTCCCCTTATTGTTATTTTTCTACTTTTTAGATACTTTATACGTATCTACTTTTTCTCTCTTCCCTTTTTATTTTATTAGTCTTTCCTTCTTGATTCTCTTTCCTTTTCTCTTCTTTGAAATAAATAAACAACTGCATAACCATTCTCTTCATCTTTGCCGTGTGCCTCGCAGCTCAGTAGTGTGTTTTTTCCCCTCTCTATTAAACCCCTATAGATCTGCCGGGGTTCGGTATTGACACGGGTCTATACACAGGGGCTTATTTTAAGCTACAGCTCTAGCGTACTCTTCTCATTAGCAGCGCCGCCTGCTCTGTGTTTCCTGCCCATCTGTAAGCGTGGCACGGCCTCGAGTCGCAGGTAGGCGGGTCTTCTGAGTTTTAAATACCACACTCTGAATCTAGAAGAGTCCCATGTCAGGTCTCATTTATTCAGCTTCAGATGTAGCTCCATCCAGATATCTATAAGAGTGCTATATGTGTGTGTGTGTGTGTGTGTGTGTGTGTTCTTGCTTATGTAACAGTGTCTACATTTTTATTTGCCACAGCATTTAATGTTCACACCTAGATGATTAGCGCAAACCGTTATGTGGGCAAGTTTTACACTCCATTTTTAGTTTTAAATTATCATCTTTACTGTACATCTGAGCTGCTGCCACAAATTGGAAGAGCTCACAGTGAAAGATATGAACAAGAACATAACTATGTGTAAGGACGTCATTTTGTTAAGTGGACTTGGGAAAACTATCTTTCCTTCATAGATCTGAAAGATAGATCTGGTGTCTGGCCCCAGGACATTAGCACTGATTCCTTTTGGTGCTGTGGAATGTGACGTGAGGCCGCAATCAAACTTGTTTGTATGGTGCATCCGAACAGATTGGGATCTGAGGAGTTTGGGGATCTTGAGGTCTTTGCCTGCTGTGCCCCATGTACGGTGGGCTGTGATGCACTGAGTGTGCGGGTGTTTTTCTGTTGTATCCATCATTGACGTTTTTGCCAATTTGTGCCGCATCGACTTTTCTGCTTTTCTGCGGCTGGCTTTTGATCCCCGCGGGCATTGATGAGCCTGGGGTGCACATGATCAAGTCACCAGTTTCCTTGTTTATAATTGATAATCAATGTGTTAACGTTATGTGACATTGATACTGTATCACGGCTGATCGGTGTACAAAGATGTCCACAAAAAGGAAAACATGAATACGAAATAAACTATACTGTCTGTGCATTTACTTCAGGGTAATTTGAATGAGCATACCTGAGTATCTTTTGTGTTAAAGCACGGTTTTACATTTTATCTACATCAGACTTCCAGACAGTAAAGTGGAACAAAATACATACAAATAAAGTTGCTCTCAATACCAAAGCACCAATTTAAAACATCAACACAAATATTTTTTCTGGTTTATTCTAGGGGTCACCACATTGGGACATTTGATGACAGATCGGGCAGAGGTTTTATGCCAGATGTCCTTCCTGTAGCAACCCTGCTATTTTCTAACCTGGCTTGGGACTGGCACTACATTCAGGGGTTGTACTGAATGTAGGGTTAAGGGTCTTCAAAATATCTAATCTGGATGTGTTTCTAGTAACCTATAAAATTAAGAGTACCCTCCCTTGCTAGGATCAACAGTTTGCTCATGAGTCCAGTCACAGTTTATGCCACTTCACAACCACAGAAGAGAAGAGCTCACCTAGGATTGGCAAGAATCCACAAACGGAAATTAAATTTAAATTATTAGATGTAATCCTTAAGTATAAAATATATATATAAATATAGATAGATAGATAGAGAGATAGATAGATAGAGAGATTTTTTTTTTGCTTGCTCCAAAAACCTCCATGACATCTCTGATGGACTTCCACTGAACAAGTAACATTGTTCCAGTATCTGTACTGTATGCACTGTGACAGAATACACCATATTGGGTCACGGAGGTCTGCGAATGAGTAATTGCCGTGTGTAACAAGACCGTTGGTTTGAAGAATGATTAAGATCACCACCCCCTACAGGGTAGGCTGTTATGTGGCCCAAAAGAATGGGTATGAGACTTAACAAACGGTGGTTCAATGCCCTGGGGTCTACAGGAAAGACACAATGATGCCATTTTATTGCCTGACATATGGGTTGAAGTAACAACCAAAGGAGAAGATAAGGTTTGTGATGGACACCTATGTGCACAGGGAGACGGTTTGTCAAGTTGAGTTTTTCTTCCAATTCTTCTAAGATCCAGCAATTCTTAGCACATGGTCTATTTTAATGCTATTAAGACATTCCTAATGATATTATACCCCATTAAACATTTTTTTCAAGTGGTAATTAAAGAACATCTATGAAACCTAGCGTAGATCATGTTTGCCCATGGGTGTAGAAACCTTCGCACCTGACAGGCACACTTTCTTTTTCTAAAGCCTGATATTTTCCCCTTATTGTGGACCGTCAGTAGTTGATTAATGTGGTGAGAGTGGAATGATCCTTGTACGAGAAAATGACTGCAGTCAGCTTTGATAAGGTTCCTTTTTACTTTGGCGTCTTTTCCTCTGCTTCACTGAACAATATGGGCTCTCATGGATGGATGGATGGATGGATGGAGGGCAGAACAAGCTGTAAAGAAGCACTGATTTAGTGTCTCCATTGCATTCCTGATTTTCTATTCCCTTCCATTTGTTTCTCTTCATTTCTATCACAGATTTTCCTTTTTTCCCTTGTTTTTTTTTTTTTTTTGCTCTATTTTCTTTTCCGTTTGTGCCAGTTTGCTCCTCTTTTTCCTTCTCTTCTACTTTCTTTATAACTATTTTGGCTGTTTATGTCTTTTGTCTTTCAGATTTTTTTCCTTCATTTTTTTCTCTTTAATTCTCTTTTCTTTACTTTTCCTTTCTTGTTTTTGTCTTCTTTCTTTCCCTCTTTCATTTCATTTCCTCTATATTTGCCTTTTCTCTTCTCTTCACTACCTGTCTCTAAATTGGTGTAAAGCATCTTTAAAGCAGTATTGATTTTTAGGCTGTGCGCTTGCATGACTTCCTCCAGATACGCGCACACACACACACACACACACACACACACAACAGGTCGATGTAGAGATTCCGGATTGGGATGTTAGCACAGAGTAGGCAGATTGGACATCACAGAGTTGCACTGAGCTTCCTGTTAGCTGTAGAAAGGAATAAAAAAAAAAGTCAAAAGCATTATTAATTGCTATCAGTGGGACATTCTATAAACTTTTTGCAGTCGATGTGTGGAGATGTAGAAGTGTGTGCAGTGGAGGTGTAAAGTGTAAACTGATAAAGGTATAGACAGATGGAAGTTTGGAGGTTTAGATGAGTGGAGGTGTAGATAGATAGAGATGATGAGGTATAAGGATATAGGTGTAAAATTGTGGAGGTGAAGATAAATAGAGGTGTGGAGGTGTAGAATGATGGAGGTGTGGGTGTTTGGAGCTGAAGAAGGGTAGCTCAGTGGTTAAGGCATTGGACTACGGTTCGGAAGATCCCAGGTTCAAACCCCACAACCACCAAGTTGCCACTGTTGGGCAACTTAACCCTCAACTGCTCAGATGTATAATGAGATAAAAATGTAAGTCGCTCTGGAAAAGAGCGTCTGCCAAATGCCTAAATGTAAATGTAGATGTATGGAGGTGTAGGGGGAAGGGTTGTGGAGGTGTAGATAAATAGAGGTGTAGAGGGGTGACGCTGTGGCGGTGTATATAGAAATGGTAAAATGGTAGAGGAGCTATGGAGGCGTAGATAGATAGAGATATGGAGGTGTACATGGGTGGAGGTGTAGAATGGTAGGGGTATGGAGGTGTAGATATAGTTGTGGAGGTATAGAATGGTAAAGGTAGGGATGTGTAGATGGGTGGAGGTGTAGATAGATAGAGATATGGCGGTATAGATGGGTGGAGGTGTAGATAGATAGAGTTGTGGAGGTGTAGTATGGTAGAGGTATAGAGGTGTAAAATTGTAGAGGTGGGGAAGCGTAGATAGATAGAGGAGTGGAGGTGTAGATGGGTGGAGGCAGGGGGTTGTGGAGGTGTAGAATGGTAGAGATATGGATGTGTAGATGTGGAGGTATAGATGGGTGGAGGTGTAGATAGATAGGGATATGGAGGTATGGTAGAGGTATGGAGGTGTAGAATGGTGGAGGTATGGAGGTGTAGGTAGGTGCAGGTGTAGATAGATAGAGATACCTGTATGGAGGTATAGATGGGTGGAGGTGTAGATAGATAGGGATATGGAGGTATGGTTGAGGTATGGAGGTGTAGGTAGGTGCAGGTGTGGAAACAGAAGCTGTGATTTGTAATGCTCACTCCATGTGAGGAGCTCAGTGAGCTTGATCAGCGCTCCCTGCACTCAGCTCCTCCGGTTAATGCGGCTTCACAGCGAATCTCTGATCCGTCTGTCGCCTCACAGAGCGCCGCGCCATTTACCTGATTATAATCAGCTCTAACAGCCTCGCCCTGCTGCTCAGGAAGAACCTCTTCACCACTCTTACTGCCCAGGCACGAGTGGGAGAGATAGAGTTAGGAGAGTAAGATGGAGTGAGAAGAGTGAAACGGATGGAGGAGAAGGATTGAGGGGATGAGAGACAATGAAAGAGAGAGATAGTGGGAGGAAAACAATTGAGAGTGAAGAGAGATGGATGGGGAAAGAGATGGAGGGAGGAGGGAGGTGGAGAGAAAAGGGAGGTTAAAGAAGACGACAGATGAAGGGAGGAGAAGGAGAAAGAATAATATGGAGAAAAGATAGACAGACAAGAGAAAGGAGAAAGTATGAGGGAAAGGTGATAGAGAGAAGTTAGAGTGAAGACTGGAGGAGAGAGGAGGAATGATGGAGAAAAATGTGATGGTCATGTGACTAGAGCAGTATAATTCTAATAATAAAATCAAATCTCATATATCATTTAAGATCTTGGCTTAGATGGACTTCTCTTCTCTTCTCTTCTCTTCTCTTCTCTTCTCTTCTCTTCACCCCCTCCCTGCATTCTGCCCCCCGGTGGTGGTATTGGTGTTAGTAGTGTTGGTGTTTGTAAACCCGAGGCTGGGGTTTCAGCCTCACCAATGAAGGAATGATGTAAGGAATGAGTGAAGGAGTGACAGAGCGATGAAAAGAGAGAATGAACAGTGAAGGAGGGATGAGTGCTGCTTTCCTTCGCCTTTCTATCCGATATCTAGGACAGGATGAGGAGGGAGTTCAACCCCCAAAAGGCAGAGTCTGAATCATGATCATAATCTCTCTCCCTCTCTCTCTCTCTCTCCCTCTCTCTCTCTCTCTCCATCACTCATCCTCGGTCTCTTTCTGTTTGTGCTACATGAATATAACGCCAGTCAATGCTGAATCCGCTGAATACTAAAATGTCTGACTCGTCTAAAATGGTCAGCTTTTTTCAGAAGATATTTTCTATCATGAAAATACACACACACACACACACACACACACACACACACACACACACACGATAATAAATAGATCTTCTGCTTAGAATATTATTCGAGGCACAAACATAATACACACACACACACACACACACAGGACATAAATGCATATGGTTGAGTTACTTATCTGATCTGGGTGTTTAGAGGAAAAGTGATGTATTAAAGAGGAAACAAGCTGCTGATAAATAAACTACTGTACCTACACGATAGATAGATAGATAGACAGATAGATAGATAGATAGATAGATAGATAGATAGATAGATAGACAGATAGACAGATAGACAGAAGTTAATGTTTAATAAATGGTGGACAATAGAAAGAAATAAGGACAGCTAGCAGTGTTGCTTGGTAACTAAATATTTGTAATTTTTGTCCTTGTTTATTTGTTTGTTCATTTTTTGTGCATTAATAGACAATAAGAATGTTAACAACACCGTATTGCAGTGATGTCTGTGTGATTTGGGGGGATGTGGTGGTGGGGGTTGGTCTTGAAACACATCGTTATCGTCCAGCATGTTGCTCCACATTTCGGCCCACTGCTGTGTGTCACGTCTCAGTGCGGGTCATGTCTCTGCCCTCGGGGACAGTAAACCCTCTGTCCATCCTGTCAGCACTTCATCATGTCCCCCTCCGAGCTGCAGCCGTAATGAGAGCCATAAATTAGTGCTGGATTACTCCTGTCCCTGTCAGTGTGCAGATTCGAGGCAGAAAGTGTGAAGCGAGCTGGCGAGCTCCTCGAGGTTGTACAGGGTAGAAGTGTCCTCTGCACTGGGCTGTGTAGTCTTTTCCCTGTTCCTTCGCGCCGCGCTCGCCGCGATAATTAGCTGATGAGTTCAGCAACAGGACAAACACTCTGAAGTGTAAACGGTTTTACGTCAGAGGTTTGCTCTCACACTGCTACAGTCTGGTTAGCGCAGCGTTTGTTTAACTGTTCGCTCAAATCCTTTCACACCAATTCTGTTCAAAACAGATTTATTTTTACTCGGACTCGGATCACATTATACTTTAAATAAAATATTATTTCCCGTAAACAAACACACAGATTACTTTGGGAACTGGAGGCTAAATGAACCTGTCTGGAGTTTATTATCGGTAGTATTATTAGTATTAAATGTATTATTAGTATTAAATGTATTATTAGTATGTTTAAGATGTTTTTACAAAGGATTTTACACCTAAATGATAAAGTAAAACAGAGCAAATGATGGTAAAGTAATACACACACACACACACACACACACATTTCATGTTTGTCTTTTTATCAAAAACAAGTGGGTGCAAACCTTTGCATTATTGCATTATATTATTCATTTATACTGTACTGTATATTTCTCTATTAATATGAGGATACACTACAAGCTAGGCAACAAGCTAGCAAAACTTCATACATCAATAAATAAACTAACATATAACCAGGCAACGAACAAGTATCAGTAAACAAATAAATATATAACAAATAAACAAGTAAACAGTAATCAAATAAGTATATAAATATGTGAATAAAACATGTTAAAGGTTGCACATAAACAAACCAATAAAAATAGTAAGCAAACACATGAATAAATAAATACATAAACTGCTGCATTTATAAATAAAAAAACATCAACAAACATCGTGAGTATCACACAAACACACAAATAATACAAGCAAACACATGTTAATTTATTAACTTGCATATAACCAATAAAACAAATAAACCATGAATAAAGTATTTTTAATTAAATTGAATAAATGTGAGTAAAACATACAAATAAAAAGAATAAGTTAATTAAACAAATATAAAACAAATATTTACATACAAACAAACCAGTGGGAATAGAGAAGTAAATAAAAATAAATAAATCTCAATAAAAATGCAATAAAATGCAAATAAAATAAAAAGAAAAATTATTTAATTAATTAAGTACTAGAAACAAAAAGCAAGTAAACAAAGTAAACAAACAAATACATAAGTAAATATAACATAGCACAAATAGTTTAATGCATATCTTTAAGGCAATTTATGCCTATAACCAAAATAAATAAATCAATAAACACATACAGTAAACAAATAAATAATCAATAAACATTACATACAAATATTCAAATATAAACAAACAAGCAAAAAATTATAATAATCAAAATAACCAAACCAAAAAAAAATAAAGCAATATAAAAAATACACAAATCAACAAAAATTATTAAATGAACAGAAAATGATAGAAAGAAAAAAAAAAGCTAAATAGATACAGTAGATACATGGATATATAGATACGTAAATATGCATATAACCAAGCTGAATAAATAAATAAATAAATAAATAAATATAAGTAAAAATACACAAAATACTACAAATAAATAATAAAAATTATTAATTATAAATAAAAAATGAATGCAAATAATTAAACATAAAACTATAAAACAATAAATTTTAATGACCATTGTAATAATTTACGTTGTGGTCATTCTTGGGTCGGAAACAAACTTCACTGCTGTTATAATCAGAAGTTAACTGACTATAAAAGGTCAAAGTGAGAGATAGTGAAGCAATTAAAATATAAAACAATTTAAATGCTTTTGCTTTTACTGTAGAGTTGACTTTAGTCTTCAATAACAACACTTTATTACAGTGTATATATATATATATATATATACTTTTTTTCCCCCTGCCAGTTTCCTTACTCTCAGGGACTGTAAAAACTCAGTAACTAAATCTGGCTTAAATGCCACTTAATTTCCTTTCCCTGGCCTAATCTCTGCTAGCGCAGCCTAAACCGAGGGAAGCACCAGACTCTGACACTTTGTCCTCCTAATGACGGGATTCAGACCGAGGAAAGAAAATGAAGTAAATAATAACCTTCTAAACCCTGATTGAGGTCACAGCCCCATCATCCTCCACTGGGAGAAAATAAATATATATTTCTATAAAAATCAGCGATGTCATTACCATCTGGTTTTTTTGTTTGTTTGTTTTTTTTAACCCTAATGTACAGTTGTGTACCTGCAGCAGTGTGACGGCATTGACGGGAAATGCACAGCTCTAATCCCCGCTAATAGGATTGGGAGGGATTTCACCTTCTCAGCCCTCTTTCGCTCATCTCTCCCAGCTTCCACACTGCTGCCAAACACTGATAAAACACGCGGGCGTTCCAGAAAACACCGCCTTGCCATGTCATGCATGGCTTATCCGGCATGCTGCTTGTAGGTGTGTTTTTACAAGTCGCCCATGGTGTCGGAAAACAGCGCTCCGGAGCGTTTATAAAATGGTGTTGATTTACATATTTATACATGCTTACATCACGTCATATCAGGTCACATCACACACCACACAGTGCTTGACTTACACAATACTGTCTCCTCAAACGCCTGACTCGACTCATCAGCTGGATGAAAAGGATGTACACTTACAAATTTGGATATAAATAATTTCAATCTAACAGATACATAATGATTCTCAGATTAATAAATTCATGTTTTCATGTTCTCTCCATTTCACAACCCTTTGTTCCGCACAAAAATGTGTTCCAAAGTTCCTCCAAAGATTTTAACTCTTTCTAATAGTTTGCTAAATATACAGTACCAAATTGATTTAGCACAGAGGGATTTAGCTTAGCTAAGTACCCACATTCGGTCTACAGAGCAGGAATATTTTTGTTATGAACAAGACTTATTTTAATGTACTTATAAGTAACTCTTTTTATAAGTAAAAAGCCTATCCCTTTAATGTTAAAAAAAAACAAAAAAAAAAACACATCCTTTAAGATATTTTTATGAAATCCTGTTCTTAGCATTAAAGAGTCCAACCTATTAAGTAACTCTGACCAGAGCACAGGTTTAGCCAGGACACCTGGAGCAGTGAGAGTTAAAGGAGTTGTTGAGGATTTGATCCGATGACCTTTTAATTAGTAACCTTTTAAACACATAGCCTGCCAAGCCAGCGTGAGGACATGAGTTCAACCTTGTCATTTGCAGCTGCACTGTGATCAGAGGTGCTGTTCTAGAGAACTAATCAACACCTTCCGACCAAACCAGAATTCAACAGCGATGTGATATTTAAAAAATAAATAAATAAAAAAAATGGTGGAGTTCACCAGCTTTTTTTTTTGTTTGTTGCTGCGTGACTCGACGACCGGCGGGAGCCAGAGTCTTCTGGAAGCTCAGCGAAATGCTGCTGAGAACGTTCTGATAATGTGCTTTCTGCGCACTTCCCTTCTCACCACCAAGCGACTCAAACTGCTAAAAAAAATTTAAAACCCCGGCGGTCTCTTTGCGTTTCTCCTCCGTGCAATTTATCATCGTTGATCTCCGTGCTTCGAGGCTCATTTTTTGGTATATAGATAAACGAGCTGCTCTCCTAACAGAATCAGAGATGAAATAGAATCAAAGACACAAACCCTACGAGCGGAGACATGACGTGTACTTTTTGTGAAGAGGATCGTTATTAATCAGATTTAATCAGATTTATTAACCGGATTAATGCTGATTTCGGTATATACTACAGTCGCTCTTACAGTCTCTGTGGAGACGTTAGTCTTTTTTTCTTGACGGGAGGCCCTTCTCATTTCAGCCCGTCGTCAAACCCGCGCTATCGTTTCTCCGACGTTTTCGCCGAGTGCCTCGCCTCGCCTCGCCTCCCCATTTTCCGCCTGGCTTCCTCTGTGTAATTATCTCCTCTCATTCGCTCTCCCATCGTGCTTTTTTCAGTAATTGGAACTGCTGTTGAACACCACATCTGTTGGCGGTGTGAGTAGGAAAAAATGGTGGAGAAAAAAAATTACCTAAATGGTGTGAGCTTTGCAGTTTTGATAGCCACTAAAGCGAATGTTTATCAGAAGAATTACTGAGTGAGAACGATTTGTTGATGTCCTTTTTTTTCTTTTTTTCTTTTCTTTTTTCTCTCCCTAATCAGCTATGGGATGTGTTTCAATGAAGGCATGCAAAGAAGCAATTATGCCTAAAGACTGGTAATGTGATAATTATTTATTTTATAATGTAGCAATGTGTGAGCAAGTATAACATTGGTTGCAGGGGGTAGGAATAAATAAAGCAGAAAGTGATTATATGGGGAGATCTTGTACAACCTTGTAATAAAGCCTCAGTATAGTGGCCTGCTGCTGGACAAGTTAATTAAGACAATTTAGCTTGTCAGCAGTGGCAGACCTCGCTTACAGCAAAGGCCAGCTTGTATTGTAATCCTCTGAAGGCTCTTAGAGAGGCACAGTGGTAACCATGATGAGCTGTGTCAATGTGAGGCTGTGAGTTCCTCAGCTTTTTACTCAGATGTATAAGGAAATTAGCCAAGGCTGATGCTAAGGAGTGCAAAGTGAATGATGATGTCATCCCCCCCCCCCCGGGATTCAAAGCACAAGCTCTGGCATGTCACTCGTTTCTCTAAAAAACTGTGGAAATATGTTTGCCAGCCATTGTTTTAATATGAGTACAATGAACAAGTCCAAAACCGTGGCAGTTCCAGTTTAAGAGAAGCCGTCACATTGACCTGTGAGGGTCGCAAGAACTCCAGGTTCCAGACAAGAGTGACAAGTGATCATCAAGTCGCTCAAAGTGATCATCAAGTCGCTCAAAGTGATCATCAAGTTTCATGAAAAAAAAGGAATCTTTCTGGTGCTTGTTCAAGGCTTTGCATGATTCCATAATTAGAAGTTACTGCTATTTCAAATAATGAATACTGTAAGTGACAAATGCCCTGTCGGAAGTGGTTCTTTAAAAGCTACAACAATTAGCAATCCTTAAAGCAAAACAGTGGTGTTGAAAACTGGGACATTCTCTATTTTCCTTGAGCTTTTTCCCTTTCTTGGCATTGCAGCATCAGATCATTCCATCTACAGTACAAGTTATTGGCAGAGTTTTTTTGCTACCTTCCTGTCACAACCCACTCATTTCTCCAGGCACTGGAGAAACTGGGACTGAGGATGTCCTGACCATGTCAGCGGCTGGGTATTATATACTGTATGGTCATAGGGCTAAGAGCCTTGCTTGACCCTCCAACCCTCAGCTCAGCAATCCAAAAACCTCAAACAAGCCAGGGGCAGTATACATACATACATGGTACCCTAAATTTCTGGACTTTGTTGAACCCTTAAATAAGTTTGAAATAAGTGAGTCTTGTGTGACCTGGGCTCCAAGCCTGTAAAAAATGGAAATGTCCAAATTTACAAGCTCCACATGGAGTGGAGAGAACACATGGAATCAATAGCCAGACATAAACATGTGACCATTCAAAAATCCCTTAAGGAGTGTTTCAAAACTTCAACGTCAACCACTTTCATCTAAAACTTACAGCTTACTTTTGTTTCTGGTTATAATACAGTGGTGCTCAATCCTCTTCAATTCCCCTGTCTGGAAACTTTTGAGAGTTTTCCCTCATCTATTACACCCACATCTATTCATAAAATGCTCTTAATTAGCTAATTAGTTCAATCAGGTGTGCTGAGACAGTTTGCAAGGCAGAATTGAGCCCTGCTGCTTTACAGGAACCCTAAAGATTTCAAGGAGAATCTTATACAGAAAATCTAAATTGGTTCTACATTTAACAGAAAGATAGTGTCTTTATACAGTACCTGCATGCAGATTGTGAACCAAATTAAACTCAGGATGCATTCAAAGCTAATCTTCGAGCAGTGTGGTGGAAAGCTTGGCTCTGCAGTGCTGAGTATGTGTCTTTGTTTTGCATTACTTTACCCATCTGATGCAATATTATTTAATCCGGGTGTAGTTTTTCCTTCCCTGAGTCTTATCCAATGCGTTGGCCCATTTCCTAAAGTTGCTTATTTAACATCTGTGTTTTAGTGTTTAGAGATTTCATCCCAGTGTGATATCATTATTTTAAAATTATTACCACCACATGCAGCAGTCATTAGGGCAAAAAACAAGACTAGTAGAAAGAAGAAGGGGGGGGGGGTGTTTAAAAGAACGAGAAAAGGAAATGCAGACATAATGGACTGATGGACTAGAACTTTGGACATTATTCGGATAGTTTTGGTGGAGCTTAGGGTCTCAGTGGAGGTAAAAAAAAAAAAAACGGAGACGATGATGACGTGCTTTTTATGAGAAGGAGGAGATGATGTGTGCAATGCTAGTTTCATTGTTGGAGTTTAGGTGTAGTGTAAATGTCGGATATGAGTAAAATACATCATGGAGACATCAGGCTAACAAGCACTTTTTTTTCCCCTTATTTCTGTATAATTGCATCCTGATGCAATGCATGTCTATATTCTTTGTTCCCAGTTCTAATTAAACACTGGCATTAAATATGAGGCCATTTTGATTATTGCACAAAATAATAATAATACACCCTTATAGCATCTAAATAATAATAATAATAATAATAATAATAATAATAATAATAATGATAAATCTGTGCTAAATCTGTAGACTAGGCAGACTATGCTTATTATTTTTAGCTGCCCACCATACCATAAGATTGAGCAAATTACTACTGTAGCTTAGCCAAATGCACCCAGTTACACCCAGTTCCATAATATGCAATCTGTTCAGTCTTAGGACTGTTTGTTTGTCCAACTATGAAATGACCTGGGATGAGCAATCTGAGGTACTTCCAGCCGGCCAGGCTTCCTTATGGATCTATTCTGGTTATGGGACTTTGGCTATAAGGATTCCTCCCATGTGGGGCTGAAGATGAATGAGCAGGGCGGTCAGCTATAAAGGTTTATATCGACAGGGCCATATAGATGCCGATAGTGCCAGACTTATTAAGCAAACACAAGGACGGCTAGCAGCCAGCGGCTACTGATTTACCACCAGCAGACAGGCGGAGAGCAAATGAAGTCCACTAAAGCACTGCCCAGTTCTGCTAAGGACAGCCAAGGATTCATCATTCTGAATGATCGTCTGGAGGAAAGGGAGGAATAGGAGGATCATATTCCGGTGATGTATTCTCGCTTACTGAAATTGGTTAATAATAATATAAATAATCATGTTCCTAAAAGGGTTTTACTTGGAACCATATCTCAAAAGCTGTAGGATCGTACAATATTAAGAACGTCTAACCAACCAAACAACGCTTTATGGATCTGGATATGTTTATTCATTTGTCAGGGTACATAATTTAGACATACATTGGAATAAATAATAGACTAAATTTGAGTACGCTCAGTGAAGAAAGGAATAGTTCTTTTTGAAGTGTGACATGGAACAAATTGCTCCAGCTCACACCATACAGGATTCTTTGCTATGTCCCACTGGGGTAACCGCTAAAAATGTTACGTAATTAACAATCCAAAAAACTCTTGGGAGGAATTAATAAACAGGACATTATACACTCCTACAAAATATGGTTCCAACTAGCACCATTAAAAGTTCTTTGCTTTGTCTATCTGAAAGACCTCCTAGTGCCAGGTAGTTCCTTTTAGAATGGTAGAACCATTAATCCCTGAGGAGCATAGCAAACAAGAGGATCATGTACTCTTATGCAGGGTGCTTTGGCATGTTTTTGTTGAGGGAATCCACAAAATCACAAAAAGAGACTTTCTCTGACAAGATTTTCCTTTTAAATAGGTTAACCATCCAAAGAAATCACACAGCGAGTATATGGTATGTTATATAAGTAATTTGTATTCATTAATTCATTTTTCATGAGGGCTCTAGGGAACCTAGGGCACAAGGCAGGTTACACTTTGGGTGGGGTTCCAATCCCAATCCCAATCAGGAATGTGAGTGAACACTTGCTCGTTCATACACCCAGTCAGACACTATAGGCAATGACAATTATTATTATTACTATTACTTAAATAGTTATTAAAAACAATGGGAACTATTTGAAATGGCTTGTCTTTGGACTGTGGAAGTAAACCAATGTACCCAGAGGAAACACCCCATGCACTGTACAAGCACAGAGATCAGCTTAGTCAAAGGGAAATATCAAAGCCAGCGGTTGTATTTTTCAGGATTCTGAGATTCAAAGGTGTTTAGATCTTTTTGCATTTCTTAATTTCTGATTAGAACAAACTTGCCAGGTAATTATTCACAAAGAATGTGAGATCTCCAGCCCCCTGTGGTTCACAGCTTGCTAATAATAGCCAACCACAAGTCAGCACTAAAACAGCCCTTTGATTAGCCATGTACATTTTTCAAGCATGAAGTCACAATCTGGAAAGCTTTCCACTTGCAAGAGGAAGTGAAAATCTGATTATGGCAAAAAGCTCCTGAATTAGTTAAACCCGTAAACAGCCTGGTAGAAGAGGAGGGAAAATTCCACACAGACATGAGTGAATCTGACAATCCTTCCCCTGGCTATAGCGTTCTCCTTACACATGGTAAGTTCTTTCCTTTGCCATACAATAGGATCGGACACCTCCTCAACACTGAATGCACAGTACGCAGTTCAGCAACACGTCAGGAGTTGTAAGAGCGCATTAGGTCGACAGAAAACAAAGTGCCATGACAAGCAAAGTCCATGTAGGCCAATATCAAGGCACTAACAGGAGACGACTGTATGCTGAGCATACAGTATACCTATGCTCCGTGGTGCTCTTTGTAAGGGTCGGCAGGAAAAAAATGGAAAGATGTACAGGGATTGTTTTGAGCTCGGAAAGACAGGATGGATTTGGAGGACTCCTTTCCTGGTGAGGGATAACAAGCCGTCCATGTTGCAAGCTCAGAGAGCCTGACACAAGCTTCATGCTATGAAGAGTAGAAAACAGACCAGATTATTACCTTTCTACTGAGTTTCTGTAGAACCATGGAAGCTTCAGGGCTTTTGGTTGATTATTGGTGACACCAGCTAGGTTTACATGAACAACATTCCTTCAAGTGGTTCAGCTCACAAATATAACAGAAGAAGAAATATTTTTTTCTTTAAAATTGAGGTTAGGCTCCTCATATTTTCTGTCTCTAAATCCTGCCTTCTATAGTATGACTAGTGGAGAATTTAGTCTCATTTATGATTGGCTATTATGTATGAAATGCGAGCCAATCAGTGCTTCGTCCTCAGCCAGAGACTCGGTAGATCCCGTTTGTAAAGCTGCTTGTTCTAATGGAGTTTACTGATCAGGAATGGAAGCTAAATTTCCCTCTTAGAAACCCGTCACATCATTACAACCACATGGGGCAAACGTGCAGAAAGATTAAATTTATTGCGACACAAGAGAAACAATCGGATCATGTGTTTCCATCTAATATTTATGCTATCATTCTGAACATGCCAGATTGGGTCAGAATGTTCTGATTGAGGTGTGTACATGGTGCTGTTATTCCCCTTATTATTGGAATATTAGGGTCCATGTAAATGTCATGGCTACTGCTAGTCTAGACAATTCTTTAGTTGGATATAACCAATTATTTATAAGTTCCACCTCAGATTAGAGCAGTTATGAAGGCTTTACAGAGAATAAGTAGCAAACACAATTCAATATAACCTGTGCAAAGGAGATTATTGCATATTTTGCATTGTTTTACAGTGTAGAAATAAATAAAAACTAGGAACAACCATGGAATTAGAAGGTGTGTCCAAACCTTTGACAATTGTTGAATCTGCTTGGTCAGAAGGTGGTGGACTTGTGAATCAGATCCTCCAGT
The DNA here is from genome assembly GCA_030014305.1 of Clarias laeviceps. Classification (NCBI taxonomy): domain Eukaryota; kingdom Metazoa; phylum Chordata; class Actinopteri; order Siluriformes; family Clariidae; genus Clarias; species Clarias laeviceps. The sequence continues at coordinate 17,347,647 of JAQMYJ010000013.1, read as the reverse complement.
CTATTCGACACATACAAACATGTTATTTCTTTTTATTTTTTTAATTAAATAATTTCCTTATTGAACATTTTATTAATTCATTAAAAATGAACGCAATGTTTTTGCTGTTCAGCTACTCCTGGCAATGGATCACATACAAGCTTGGCACAGGTTTTATGCCAGATGCCTTTCCTGACGCAACCTTCCCATTTAATCCGGGTTTGGGACCAGTACAGTGGCTGGAGTTTGGGCACTGGCTGGGAATCGAACCCAGGTCTTCAACATGGCAAGCGAAACACCTACCACTGAGCCAATGGCAATGAGGGTGGCAAATTTAATCCTAACTCAGTGGTTCTCAAACCTAGTCCTGGAATGTTCTACCACACCCACTTCAATTAAGCATTGAGTTAATGCTTAAGTCGATTAATTAAATCTGCCTAAACACTACACTGTGCAGGACAGATTGTCCTCCAGGACCATGCTTGAGAACCGCAACCTTAACCGTATAGGCATGCCGGCCAATCAGAAGCCTGACATTAAGCCATTGAGTACATAATGTTTTGATGTCAAACATAGGAGATACAGTACTTATGTTGGACGCTCTAGCAAGTCAAAAACATCCAGACATCAACACTAAAATCGGAGTTTTCCAAAAGGCTTGTTTTCAGTGTCCTATAGACAAGACCTTATAGCAATGCACTGCTCGTTCTTTCCAGTTTCTACTTCTCAGACAGAGTAGTTTCTGAATTTTCTGACCCTTTACATTAAGCTTATGACTGACTCCCATAATTCAGTTATTGTTTCTTTTATTTCATACAACAGTCCTGCTTTCTATGCTAATTGTATTTTCCTCCTGATACACAAAGTCGTCAATGCTGACAGCTGTATATTTCAATAATAATAAACTGATGGAACCCATTTAGTGAGGCTCTCTGAAACATGGTGCTGATTTTCCCAGGAGAGTTTTCAGGAGGTTTTTGTACTTTAGGCATTTCTGTGGGCTAGTGATCAATCTTCGTGGTATTATCTTGATGCTTGTGGCTTGAGCTAATTGCTTACAGTAGCTACGAAAAGGAAATCTCAGGGAGGATGCAGCATGAATAATATCTAAATAATGATATTAACTACATCTTGTTTGGTGGATCTCATCAGAACAAGTCAAACAGCATAGTCATATACGTACTGTACATCAGTCTGTTCTACGTATATGGATATGTGGATTCATATTCCTGTACAGACCAACCTACCAGAAATTCGAGATATATTGTAGACTTTATTTCTGTAGGTTCACCAACCTATGGATTTAATTAGATTCCTCCTCCAGTTTCTGTGCAATAACGATAATGTAAGGCTCATTACAGAGGCTGCTTTACCAGAGGTCAAAGGAAAGACAGGTAGAACGACTGACCCTCAGTATGCAGCTTGATTGAAACTTCCCATGCATCCTTTTTCTTTCCTTCCTTGTCTCAATTCTTCGCCTGTCTCAAACCTCGAAGCATATTTAAGATGCTAATCGCTAGGCTCGCGGAGCCCTCACGCTTCATTAAGTGCCAGCAGGAATAGGCAGGGGCGCTGAAATTTAACCCCATTACAGTGCCATTAGCTGCGTTCAGCTCTTCCTCGTCCTTGCTGCACACCTCCGCTGACCTCCTTTGACAAGAGTGCGATTGCTAAAAAGATGACATTTTACAAAAGATGCTCATCAGCCATAGAAAAGCACAGACGCACTCTTTTTCTGTCCGTCAAACCTTACCAGTAGTTGACCAGCGAGGAAAAATAAAAAGGGTTTAAACATTGAGTCGGTAGACGAACGTACTGTAGAGATAACGAGAGTGGTAGAAATCCAGGCGCAAAAAGAGCTACCAGCCGAAGAGGGTAATATTTCCAGCAACCGACTGTATCTGATGACTACAACAGATCCATATCAGCATGATGATCTTGGGAAGAGGGAGAGAACGGAGCTGTATGCCGAGGGATAATTATCCTCCACCCCTGGAGCCTGCATACACACGGCGCAGGATTTCACACCAGTGATCCCTTCTGCATTTCAGACAGTGACGGTAAACACCGAACGATGAAACATGAAGCCTTGAATGCTACTCGCTCTATGGAGGATGGTTTTCATCACTATGATGAAACATTTTAAGTAACTTAATTTCTGAACTATACTGTATGTTTAAAATGGTACTCCTTGTTTTTCTTAATTGTTTTAGGTTGTGCGAATGCTGTGTGGTTTAAATAATGCAACTGATTACATTTACACCACTGGTTCTGCTCGTTTGCTCCGGGCAAAAGTTTACTCCAGAGAATACACTCTTTGATAGTCTAAGGTTCTATCTAGTACCCTAAGGGGAATTAGAGTTGGACCCTCCGGGAGAACGCTCAGATGCTTCATGTAGAACAAAGCCTTTGCCTGAGACATGTAAAAATGTAGAGTGTGTGATGTCTTTAGTATGCTTAATTGGTGATAAGCTTCAGATACCTGTACATGTACTGTATGTTGTGGTATAATTGGTTGTTCAAACTTTTATTTGTCTCAGACAGAAAGAAAAAAAAAACACTTTTGGACATACAGTATATAATGCCGCTGCATTTTGCATTTAGCATTTTGAAGTAACGAGTGTCAAGTAATTGAGATACAGCAGTGATTTCAATTGAACTTTGAACCCTGCGATTCGTATACTTGTGATTCGAGGCGACTTCTTGATTATGTAAATTTTGATTAGATTACATATTCATACTTTTCAAATTATAAACAATAGCTTGTTTATTTATCACTTGTTTACTTATCAACCCTACAAATGGCGTTCAAGTCAAAGCGGGACTTTTGATTGCGTAGAATTACAGATCACAGTTCGAAGAATAAAAACTACCTTTATTTCTCTACACTATTGCAATTATCACAGCCTGCCATGCGGAAGGCCCGGGTTCGATTCCCAGCCAGTGCCCAAACCCCAGCCACTGGATGCAGTGCCAGTCCCAAGCCCGGATAAAATGGGAGGGTTGCGTCAGGAAGGGCATCCGGCGTAAAACCTGTGCCAAGTTGTAGTGCGGACTGGGTATTCCGCTGTGGCGACCCCTTGTCGGGAGCAGCCGAAAGACCAACAACAACATTGCAATTATCACAGTGTTTCACTAGTGCTTGGATACCATCAAGGTAAAAAGTGGAAAGGTGATCAGACTGCCTTTGTGATTCGTGTGGCCTCCCAGTAACTCCTATGATGGCCCAAACATGTGGAAATGGCTTGAAGCGAGGTCAGGACTGTATGAAGGGCGTGGCAATAACTCCCAGCCGAGTTCCTGTAACGTGCAAGAGGTGTTGGTGAATGATTGTGTGTAATACAGTTCACACAGACAGATGCGTCTCTTTCACAAGTCGGTGATAAGCTATCTGTTGATCAGGCTTTCCACTCATCGAATGTTCATGAGGACAACTGCACTGGGCTACGTGTCACCTCGGCCAGGATCGTCATTCACGAACGTACGGCCTTCTTTAAAACGTTTGCACCATTCAAAATATTTTGCTGTGAGTCTCATCACTGTACTATGCTTGAAGTCTTCTGTAAATGTCATACGACTTCACAAGAAAAATGGAGTCCCGAAGTCTCAATAAACAATGACAAGGATGTGCTACTTTCATAAAACCAAACATACACCCTTCCTTACAGCTCATCATCAAATGCATAAAGCTTTCCAATAACTTTTAATGATGGGATCCATGAATCTCTCTTTTTCAGTCAACGTGCTATATCTTGAGGCAAAAATCTCATTTTGTTGTACAGTAATCAAAAAGACATTTTTCTATGTCATGTACTGAGAAAGGGAGAAAGGCAAACCTGTTGCTAGAACAGTGAACAAAAATGTCAGATGCGTTAAAGCTGATATTTGAAGGAAAACATGTTTGAGCGTCTGATAATCCTGTTTGGCCTGAATGAGTCAGCTGATTAGATTCTGAACTCTGAAACTTGTGCGTGATGTATAAAATGTGACTGAAACTGGCGATGAAACATGCTTGAGTTTCTGATAATCCTGTTCTGCTTGAATAATTGATCTGATTAGAATGGCACCACTGGCTTCATTTTGTGGTTTTGTGTGTATATTCGGAATTGTAGAGATCAAAAAAGTTTCTAAATCTTAACTCCTGATTAGACAAGTGTAAAAAAATCAGATAATTACTGACTACATTTTTAGTAATCCCTGTCTGAAATCGTTTCACTGCGTATGGTGCTGATCGGACAGCTCCACCAGTAAAGCCTGCAGGCGTACAGGTAATCTGTCTCTTCCTGAAAGATGCACAATAATTCCTCTGTCATTAGGAAGTCGAAGTGTGTAAATGAACATCCTGCTTGGATTGGATGGCGACGCTAGTAAGTCTTCTTCTGGCTCCGGGCTGCCTGAAGCGGTGAGTCAGAATTGAGCTAAAATCTAGCTGGAGGCTGAGACATGGCATGAAAGGGTTTAATTATAATAAGCATTGGGTTTGGACAAACTACATGGCAGATATATGTATGTGAGTAAGTGAATAAGTGCGTGCGTGTGTGTGTGTGTTTCGCCTGGAAGCCACGGCCTTGTAAAATTGGATCCGAAGCCATACCGCTGATCGCTGTGCAAGCAGATGCGCCATAAAACGGAATAGAAATGACCAAATATTGGTGTAGCGTTCGCTTCGTGGTGTGAAAGTGCTCCGTAACTCCAATTTCATTTCTCTCGCTCGCTTCTTCGAAGCAGGTGGGTGTGTGATAGAGAGCAGGCCAAGACGAGGAGACACAGGAGCATTTGTCTCCACGCTGTAAATGATTCCACTGGGCTGTGGAGGACTGGGAAGCAAATACATAAATATATAAATATATAAATAAATGCAAAACAGGTTATTGATATTGTTCTTGCCTCATGAGGTAGTTTACAGGAAAATGTGCAGATTACAGTCAGGGTGATGTATGGCCTATTGTTCCTGCTGGAATGGTCAATGAATATTTAAACATCTCCAGCCTGGCGCCCATTACCCAGCATCTTTCTTTTTGAGCGAAAAATAACTCTGAATAAACCAGTTTACTAAATTGGGCAACAAGTTAACCAGGCTGATGTTATTCTCCAAGCTGATGAAATGAAAGCAAAACCATTTTTCACGTTTCTTTTTGTTTGTTTGTTTGTTTTGCACCATATTCTGCTTCTACATATTATGTGCAAACATTCCCCGTTTTGCTGTTATAGGAAATAAATCAACAATGTTATGTTACTTAGTATAGCCACTCTGAAGTTGGCTACATTTTCCACATCAAGAGATGTCTAACTCAATCAGTGTAGTAAACGTTGCATGTGTTTGTTAATCAAAAAATTATACATTGTGTCATACTGTATCTATCCAGTTATGGTTAAAGCTATGGAACAACACAGTGCCATCACCACACTGCAAAAAGAGACATCTTAGCAAGTAAAAATATCTTAAATCTAGTCAAATGTATATATTTTTTGTTTAAATATATTATATGAGATTATGAGAAAAGAAACTAAATATATGACTATTAAGCTTATTTATAGACAATAATAGACATAAATGTTTTTTTCTAATGCAAGATAATTTTGGTTCTTTTAAATAATAAATGCTTAAAACTTACTAAATTATCTACTAATAGTACAAAAGATTTATGTTTTAAAAAAAAGTTGTAAAAATAACTTTAGAAGTAATAATAATAATGATAATAATAAATGTATAGAAATAAAAATTTATGTTGAATGTAAGACCCAGAGCATTTTAGCCATTTTTAAATTGCTGTTTTAATTAAAGTGTCAATATAGAGAATCCATATTTATTACTATATTTATATTTTATTTCATTTAAACCAACCATATAAACCTAACATAAACATACCAAAAAGAGAAAAAAAAAAGAAATACCGTAGACACATGATCACATGTTTGTTTATGTTAGTTTCCGGTTGATTCCCAGATCAAAACAATAATATTAATATGAGCAATTTGTAAGTTGTTTTTTACATCTTTGGAACATCATTCCCATATTTCGATACTGATACAATTTACACATTTTAAAAGCATTGATATCTTTGGTGCCCAAAACACACAGTTTGATGTATGAAGCCTCCCACAACTACAAACACAAGCTTCCATATAAGGACCTCCAAATAAGGAGTTTATTTATTTATTTATTTATTTATTTTTGTCCATTGATACATTTCCGGGATTGTGTAACTTCATCCTTACCTGCTTAACAGCCCCGCCCATAAATCCATGCTACTACTTCTAGCAATTTCTGGCACCATGTTTAGTATTGATTTTAATATTTTTTTTATCATGTGTGTGTTTTATCACACGTTTTTTGTACAATGTGCATGCCTAATTTATCACTTAACTAACAGATTGACCAATAACATTAAACCAACATGTCAGAAAGTGCTACCTGTATTAATGTGAAATGGATTATATTCTGACGAAGTAAAAAAAAATAAAAAATCATCACAAAGTGCTACCTGTATGTACATCAAGATGTCAATGTTACCTCTGATAATACTGTACAATATATTTATTGCAGTGCTACGATCATTTAAAACTATAGTTACTAGAATACTGTGGACTGATGTAACTATCAATTTTTGCTACTGGAGGGATATTTTGGAAAAAATGGTAGAACTTTGGTATGTATCTGTGCTGCTCACAATTTATGGGTTAACAATCTTATAGTATATTTAGATTGTTGTAATCTTATATTAAGAAATTGAAGATAAATGTAATTAGATTCAAGGCATTTTCACTTATATTTTCACATTTTTTCAGAAAAATTACAATTATCTTAATAAATTGTAAACTTTCCTAAAAACCTAAAGCTGTCACTTTAGACATCAATGGGGTTTTAGAATGAGGCAGTTGTAACAGTATTGCTGAATAAACTTTCTGACCAATCAGAATCCAGTATCTTAATGTGGACTTTAATCCCTATACTGAAATTTTCTCATTAATGTTGACTAATGATGCAATGATCGCGTATCTTGATTGTTATAGGATTTGGCTTAATATAAAAAAGGGCTGGTGTATCATTTCTTTCTCCTCCATTGTAATATTGTTCTGATTTATCGTCTCCCATGATGCGAGGCTCCACTCGAGCCTGACAGCAAATAGGGGGAAAAAAAAAAAAAACAATCCTGAAGCAACTTTTGCCTTATTTTAATTCCTCCTCTATACCACAACACTCTCTCTGGAAACCAACTCACTTCACTCCAATCAAAATCTTTGTTATTTATTTATTTATTTTCCCAGATTTGTTTTTCCTCAGCCGTCTCTGACAGGTCCGTTGTTCTTGCAGCACGAGGAGCCGAGCGCCTCGACCCTTTCACTAGCACGTTCACCGGAGCTGAAAATTGCTAACGCCGTGTGCAGCATGTATGAGGAATTGCGCGACGCTACCCGCTAAAGGACTCGTGCCTGATTCGAAACCTCTCACTGTCTTGTTGCTAATCAGAATTCAGCAGGCCGGGTGCGACCTCGCCGCTTCCTAAGATACCTGATGATATCCCGGAGTCTCTATGCGTTCATGCCCTCGAAAGTGTTGGCGCTCACACCTCTTCATCTTCTGTGCGTCTGTGTGCGGAGATTCGCAGTCGATAACCGTTGTTATTTTTCTCGCCTAATTTGTTTAATCATATTACTCAAACCTGATTGCATAATTCTTCCCTAATATATGTCAAAGCCGTTTGCTCTAATTAACTGCAAGCGGTAGAGAGACGATGACACAGATATCCGGAAGAGGGGAAGTAATTGACACAATACCAGCAACACACAGTGTAAACAGGAATCTCAGACATATTTCAATATTTTTATACTCCAGAATAATGACTTTGGCCTTGTGAACCTTTTGCATATTGATGATACTGTATGTTTACTTCCACAATCAATAAAGATTTTTATTAAATGAGTCTTAAATAAACATATCATTCATTCACACACTCATCGCCTGAACCGCTTTATCCTTTGTACAGGGTCACAGGGGGCCTGGAGCTTATCCCAGGAGACTTGGGGAACGAGGCGGGGTACAGCCTGGATGGGGTGCTAATCTGTCGCCGGGCACAAACATACTCGCTTACACACTATGGCCAATTTGGGAACTCCAATTAGTTTAATCTGCATGTTTTTGGACTGGAGAACATGGAGGAAACCCACTAAGGGATGGGGAGAACATGCGAACTCCATGCACACAGACCCCGAGACGAGACGAGAACCGAACCCAGACTCTGGAGGTGCAAGGCGACCATGCCACCATAAACATATCATTATTTAACCTTTTGATTGTTGCTTAACAAGCTGGTTATACAACAAAAAAACAGGGCATCGTGTAATGAATGAGTAGTTCTCCAGTCATAACATTTTTTCTATTAATTAAACAAATGATACATTTGATCCATTTCGAGGTTACATTGACTGTTGAAACCAGTTAGTGTTTCCTTGGCTAAGTTTAAAAGTTTTTGTTTTCTTTTTAGTTTTCTCTCTTGAATTAAAACAAAAAAACCAAAAAAAAAAAAAGAAAAAACACTTAGACAGCTTGTCATGTTACTGAGAGATGACAAACTCATCTGTCTTGAAGATTTTTAGAAAAAGTTACAGCTTTCCCTCTGAACATCACGGCGCTGATGAATAAAAGCCTGTGATTAGTCAGAAAACATTGTAAAACAAGCGCTTCAGGCAAGAAAGCACTTTTTGTTTTTAAACTGTTAAGCGACGATGTCTCACACAGGAAGGCTATTCACTTGTACAGTGCTGTGAAAAAGTAATATTCATCAAACACATTGTAATATTACACAAAGATAACCGGAGTAAATGAAGTAACAAAATGACGTTTTTTTATTTGATGTTTTTATTTAAGGGAATAAAAAGCTGTTCAAACCTATGTGAAAAAGTAAATGCCCCCTAAACCAAATACTTTTTCACATTGGGTCAGACAGGTTTGGACAGATTTATTATTTTTTTCCCCTTAATAAATGAAATCATTATTTAAAACGTCAATTTGTATTTACTCTGGTTATCATCGCATAAGGTGACCCGGTGACTTAGCGGTTAGAACTGTCGCCCAACAGCTTGTTAAGCAACAATCAATATATGGATCTATAGAAGTCAAGCAAAAATGCATAGCATTAAACTATTATATGTTTAAGGCAGCATGGTGGTGTAGTGGCCTCGCACCTCCAGGGTCTAGGTTCGATTCCCGCCTTCGATTCAGGGTGTGTGAATGGAGTTTGCATCTGCTTGGCGGGTTTCCTCCAGGGACTCCAGTTTCCTCCCACAGTCCAAAGACATGCAGATTAGGTTTATCGGTGTTTCACCATAGTGTATATGTGTGTGTGTGTGTGTGTGTGTGTGTGTGTGTGAGTGTATGCCCTGCAATGGATTGGTCCAGGGTGTACCCCTTTTGGTCCCTGACCATTTATATCCAAATAAAAAAAAGAATAAAAAATCAGGAAGGGGGCAAATGTTACCGTCATGCGGTGTGATTAATATGTACAGTATGATGTCATTTACCGGAACATAATTCTATAATTTGAACACCTCCAGCTTTGCCACTGAGACGTTTCCCCGTAGGAGCTAACAATCTATTTTTACGCCTCTTTCTTCTTTTTACACAGCCGGAACGACGTACATATTCGGGCGTGAAGGAGGTAGGATTACGTACACATGGCCGCCCAACGACAGGCCGAGCACCCGAGCTGACAGACTGGCACTGGGATTCAGCACTCAGCTTAAAGATGCCCTGCTCATCAGAGTCGACAGCTCATCCGGACTGGGAGACTATCTCAAACTGCACATCGTGAGTCCAGCCTCGTTTATAGCTTCCAGCACACACACACACACACACACACACATCTATGCAGATGTTGTAAAATACATATCGAGACGCATAGAAGCTGTCCTGTTTTATTTCCGTTCACTTCTCCACATCATGCAGAACAATCAAACATGACAGAACGTGCTGTTAGAGGAAACTAATCAACCGTTCACACCGGCGGGTTCCCAAAAAAAAAAAGGCACATCTTGTCGTCTTTTATGTCCTGTCTCGCCGTTGTCATGGTGACGCTGCTTGTCATTCTGACATGTTTATACAGTAGGCTATTAGAAGTGATGGTACAGAAATATGATTAATTTTTCAGCGGCTCATTTTGGACGGATACGATATTAAAAATTCAAGCTGCTCACCTTTTTTTCACTTTCACACATTCTCTCTCTCTCTCTCTTCATTCTTCAACCTGTGCGATAATGTGGGTTGTTATATGCATCGCTGACCCGCTCGCTAACCTTCCTCCTCCGAAAAAAAACACCCACCCACACACACACACACAATCAAACACACACACACACACACACACACTTATAATGCATAAACATTAACACAAAAACACACAACGCACAATGTAACCTCTCTTTTTGTATCTCTTTCAAATGCACACACACACACACACACACACACACACACACACACACATTTAAAATTAAAATGTAGGCAGATAGAATGCTATGCCCTAAAAGTCACATGCAGGAAATGTAAAACCTGTGAAGATTTAATATGCGGAAATACGTGAACTGTGTGTAAAAAGAAAAAAGAAAAAACTAAAGGAAAAATAAATGTGAATGTGTAATGTGAAAGAAACAACATGCAAAACAAATCGTTTACAAAATAATGTTGAAAATATGTCAAATTAATGCCAAAGAATCACATGTAAAGATGAAGGAATCATGTGAAAGAATCATTTAAAAGATTCATGATTAAACTTTATGGATGTAAAAGAATCAGATGTGAAAATGAACGAATTTCAAAGAATCACATCAAAGTTAATTAATCGTAAAATCATCCCACTTGAAAGTGATCGATGAAATAATCAGATGTAAAAAATTTATGAATCCTATAAAATTTTTTACATGGTAATCATTTAAAAAAGAATCACCTGTGAAAAATTAATAAATGAACCATGTAAAAAAAAATCACATGATTATGAATGAATTATGTAAAAGAATCACATATGAAAAATGAATGAATTGCAAAAGAATTAGATGTACAGTAGAAATGAATAAATATTTAAAAAATCTCATGTGAAAATGTAAAAAAAAAAATCACTCTTGAAATTAACAAATCATACAAATACACATCACATATTAAAAATAAAGAAATCATGTAAAAAAAAAATCACATGAAAAATCAATGAATTGTAAAAGAATTAGACATAAAAATGAATAAATTTTAAACAAATAAGAAAAAAACATCATAAAACATAATGAGAATAACCAATGAATCATGTAAGAAAAATCCTATATGAACAAACACACAGCAGGTGTAAAAAAAATCAGGTGAAAAGTAAAATAATTAACCATAAAAATGTAAAAAATGAATCATGTAAAATATTATGTAATCATTTATACTGTGAATGAGTCATACAGGAATTAAACATGCTGCAAGAGTAGTATATAGTGTATTTAATTATGCACACACACACACACACACACACACACACACTTTTACAGTGGTAGACACCGGCTGAGATCAAGTCAGCCTCGAGTTGTCTCATAAGTGGGTAAGAAGGCGAAGCTGGTTGCCTTGAGTGTGCACACACACACACACACACACACACACACACTCTGACGCACTCCCACTGTGCTTCCTGAGCTCAGGAGACTCATAGACATGCCTGAATATAGCAAACATTAGCATGTCTGCTGCCGCATGAGAGCAGGAGTGAGGAGAGAACGACAGAAATGATGGAGAGATGCGAGGAAAAAGCAGGGTAGTGATGTGTTTCCTGTGCTGGATGACTCAGACTCTTTCTCGCCTAATGTTGGGGTGTGTTATTAGTGTGCACACGCTCGGATGTGACACAATACCGTCCCCATAAGACTCTCTCTCTCTCTCTCTCTCTCTCTCTGTTGCTCTCTTTCACTCTCTTTCTACCTCTCCGTCTCTATCTCATGTAGAGTAAGTTAATATTTGAATCATGCTGGGTTTTTCATATTGAAAACAACAGTGAAAGGGCAGAGAGACAGACAGGAAGAAATATACAGACAGACAGACAGACAGAGAGACAGACAGAGCAGTACAGTGCTATGGTACCTGATTATGCAACTGCCATCAGAAAATATGAAATCCAGCGAAGCTAGAACAAGACTGAGTCTATGTAGGTGTGTGTGTGTGTGTGTGTGTGTGTGTGTGTGTGTGTGTGTGTGTTGTGTGTGTATGTGTGTGCGTTCATGTGCACTCTGCCACTCAAAAGTTTTGAACATTATGAGTTTCTTATGCTTTATGCTATTCTAAGTTTATCATAAGGTGTTATTCTTATTGTTCCTATAGTAACCGCTCATGCATGTAATTGATGACACACACAGATAGATACAAAAAGAAAATCTTGTATGGTCATTGTTCTGATAATGTGAAATACTTTTAGAAAGAAAATTGAAGCTTGTCGAACCTTTACGGAAGGAGTCTCCAGTTTCCGCGTCAGGCGATAACTTACGATAACACTCCGGTATAACAAGTCTTATTGGAATAATACTTCATGGGTCATGGAACATGTTAGTTTCATACTGTGTATAGCCAATTGTGTCAGTATATTAGTACTTAGATGATGTTTGTTGGACTTACGAACAAATTGGACTTAAGAACAAGCCCTCAGAGCAGAACTCGTTCGTATGTAGGGGACCTACTGTATTATGAGGAAGTAAAGTGCTAGAAGTGCCCTAGTGCTAGAATCCACCGTCAGAACCTTGCCTCAATTTTTTTTTCTTTCCTTTTTTAAGAAACTTATAGAATATTTCCTACCACAATCACTGTAAGGGTCAATATTTCTTTCGATCTTAAACCAGCTTTGAAAAAGAAATCTTGTGTAATTATGTGCATTGTGGTCAGAAGCGGAGCCCGGGGTTAAGCAAAGCACCTCATTCCACCTCATTGAGGGTGAAAGGGGCATTTATTTTAGCGCAGACAGAGCCGGAGATGGGAGCAGTAGTTTAGTTTCCATTAACGCTATTCTATAGAGAGGATGACGGGCACAAATTGGATTTGAGGGTTTGCTGGAGTCTGGAATGAAGGTGGACGGTAATGCGACCATTCCGCTGCATCTCGTTTGGGCGCGTTTATTTCCGAGTGAGAAATGGTTGGCTTTTTTTTTTTTATTTATTTGTTTGTTTGCTTATTTAATATCACATCGTGTGCTCTTTTCTTTTCCCCATTAACTCTGAGAATCTCTTTCAAAACACATACTCATAAAGCCTTAAGCTCTATTCAGACGGGATTTGTTTTACACAAGGAGCCGAGCTAATTCCATCCGTGGCGATTTTATTTCTGGTAATGTTGCCATTTTTCTTCTTCCACCCCTGAGAAAATTCCAGCTGCAAATTACCCTGCTGTGCACTTTCTTTCTTTCCTTTTTTCTTTCTTTCTTTTTCTTTCTTTATCTTTTATTTTTAAAGGCTATTTACGGTAAGGGAGGGGGGGGGGTAATTTCAAAGAGAACAATCCTGCAGGGTGATTAAACGAGCCTTGGTTTATATCTTTATTCATGCACACCACAATATTAAGCAGTTTATGGTTTAATAATATGACACGGCCATCCATAGAGACGCGCGCTTCCTCCAAGGAAAAGAGAACTACGTTCTCGTAGACCACCTCGAGAAACAAAACCCATCTGTTTTAGATGCAACTCAATTATTTTATTTTAATTATATGAGCTACACATATAAACATATTCCGCAAACTTTTCTAGTTGCTAGGCAACTAGGAAATATTAAATATAACCTATTGAATAGAATGAACAATTTAGCAAACTTGCTACAGTACTCATTCATCGTCTATACCGCTTTATCCTGTATACAGGGTCGCGGGGGCCTGGAGCCTATACCAGGAGACTTAGGGTACGAGGCGAGGTATATCCTGGACGGGATGCCAATCCATCACAGTGCACACACACACACACACACACACACATTCGGGAGGAAACCGGAGTACCCAAAGAAACCCACCAAGCATGCAGGCTCCATGCACACAGACCCCGAGGCGGGAATCGAACCTGAACCCTGGAGGTACAAGCCGACAGGGCTAATCACCGTCCCGCCAATAAATACACTTTTAATCAGACTGTAAACATGAGCTTGTGTTAACATCAAGCACTAACAGAACTTCTAATGGTTCTGGAATGATGAGAAATAATACAGTATTAGCTGAGTATTGCAAATTTTCCAATGAGGGCGTTCAAGTCAAAGCAGGACTTTTGATTGTGCAGAATAACAGAACACTAAAGAGTAAAAACTCCTTTTATTTCTCTATATAATCCCCTGCTACACTAATGCACTTATCCCAGTGTCTCACTAGTGCTTAGATACCATCAAGGTAGAACAGCCACGATAGGACTGCCTGTCTGATTCACGTCTCAAATGTCGGCCTCCCAGGAACTCCTTTGGAAATGGCTTGGAGCGAGGTCAGGATAGTACGGCGGATGTGGCAATAACTCCCAGCCGAGTTCCCGTAATGTGCAGGCGATTGTGGGTATAGTTTCCATAGACAGATGCGTCTCTCACGTAAGGGATCAAGCGGATAAAACGTTTGCTAAAGAGTCTCGACACCAAACTGTGCTTGAAGTCTTTTTAAATGTTAACAGGTTTTATGCCTTCATTCACCGTAAATCTTGTCCTGGTTTGACTTGAACACCCTTTGTAATCTACCAACTCGGGTTTATTTCTTATATTCATCTGCTTCTTTATTCCATCAAAATAAATTGAAGACGGAATATCTCAATGATCATTTAATGATTTATATCCATCTTATTGGAGTCTAAAAGTCTAAATATTATTATTATTATTATTATTACTAGTAATATTATTATTCGAATATGGTTTCACCCCTATCATTAAAAGATTAAAGGTTTGGACTTCAATTTAATCGCCATCTGTTGTCATGATTTGAAATATTGAGCTTGAAATATTTTAGAGAAAGCAAGCTCGCCTTCATCCTTTCATATTTTTATCTATCATGTCAGAGAAGAGGAGCAGATTGGTCGGAAATCAAAAAACAAATAGATAAAATACCTCCTTCTGGCAATTATAACATCACATATGCTTTATTTTTTTAATCTTTTTATTTTAATTTTTTTTTAAATACGGTCCATATGAAGTGTATCACTTTGTCACCAGACTGCCTTCACACAAAGATCATAAAAAAAAAATACAAAAAAAATGTTAGTAGTAATAAATAAAATAAATAAGTTGATAATTAGAGGCTCAACTGAAATGACAGTTTCAAGTTGAAAATGTATTTTATATTTGTAAGGATCACAAATGCGGAAAAGGAAAAAAATAATAATTTCCTGTATAAAGTACGGTTTGATGAGTTAGATGACTAAAATTAAGTTTTGCCTTGAATACCATCCAAATACAGGCTGTTGTTAAATCATTCCTTTTAGCCTTGATGGTTCTTGAGTTAAAATCAAAACCCTTGTTTACATGTCTGCATTTGCGTGCATGTGTGTATTGTGTGTGTGCTAGCGTGCATGCAAGTGTGTGTTCTCATCACCACCCCTCTCTCAGGACGGCCGGTCGTCAGGGGAAAAGTTGGCGGCACGCTATTCCCTGTACACCTATTACACCAGACCTGAACTCACACCGTGCAACTTTTATACCTCGTCCGTGCAACACAACAGAACATCTAGCTGACAGACGTGATGCTCGCACGCTAGCCTTCGTCTCCCGTGTGTAGGCTGCGATCGTCTCGTTTTGCCGAGCGACGCCTCAGAGGGAGCGTTGCTAAGTGCTGGGGAAAATCTCACCGAGAACACAGATTTCACGTCTGTATCTAATAAGCAACGGGGAATTCAAATGAGGAAACACATCAGCTGTGCCTAACTTCTAGATGGCTTCATATATTAGTTCTATATATATTACGAACCCAGTTTAAGGATCTACAACAACCAAACACACCCCCCCCACCCCCACACACCTACCCCTCCCTTTATTACATCTGTTAACTGAAATACATCACTACTGTCCAGATATAAATGTATTCTAAAGTGCATTTGATACTGAGGACATGGTTGCTAGGCGACAAGGGAATCTAGACACCAAGCTTTGGAAATAACTTTTAATCATTTTTAACATGTACATGTTAGAATTAAAACATTTATTGACACCAAAACAAGCTATTAGGATTATTAATGTTTTCCTCAAATATGATTTTCTTCAATGATATCTTCTTTCTTCACTCCTATATTTTCAAGCTCCTCATACAAGTCCAAGTGCAAGTCCTAATGCAATATACACTAATCAGTGATTACAGCAGAAAAGCATTATCACTGTAATTACCTAGGTTTTGGGATCCTCTTGTGTCCTCTTGGGGTGGCTCTGGTCCCTCAGGACATGACTCCACTGAGGCTCTGGTGGGTGCTGTGGTGTCTAGCACAAGCATGTTGCCAGTGGGTCCTTTGGGTGCTGTGGGTTACAGGGTGGGGCTTCCATGTATTGGACTTTATTTGTTTGTCAGGAGGATTCTAATGATGCTCGATTGGATTGGGATCTCAGGAGTTGGGAGGCTTTGGACCCGTGTGTCAGGCTGTGGTGCACTGGTTGTTCTGGTGCCTTTTTTTGTGGGCAACGTTGTCTACTCAGCGAATCTGTGCTGCATTGGGTTTTGAAATATTGGTGCCCAGGATCCTGCTACCAGTTTGCTGGTGTATAATTGGTGTTATTCAGTTCAGTGGTCAAAGTGTTAAGGTTGATCAATGTACAAAGTGGGTGAAAATGAACTAGGCACACAGTATCTGGCTGGGACAACACTGGCCACCTTATTTTCATGTGGGATGGTGCACCACCCCATTTTGCTCTGACTGTGTGTGTGTGTGGTTAAACCAGCAATTTCCGGGACATTGGTTGGGACGATGCAGACCTCATGAATGGTTTAGAAGGTCCCAGTTTCAAACCCCACAACCACAAGTTACCACTGTTGGGTCCTTAACCTTCAACTGCTCAGATGTATAATGAGATAAAAAAAAAGTTGCTCTGGATAAGGAAATCTGCCACATTCCTAAATGTAAATGTTAAAAGTTATTGTCAAGTGCATTTGCAAAATCCGTCAAGCACCATAATGAAACTGTCTCTCATGAAGGCCGTCCCAGGCGGGCGAGACCAAAACCTACCTCTGACCTCCGCAGACCAGAAGTTCATTTAGAGTCATCAGCCTGAAAAATGACCAAT